>JAGYYJ010003114.1:0-195428 GCA_019671005.1 Hibiscus mutabilis
GGTAATAGTGAATCTGATACAGGAAAACAAAAGGACCAAAATGAGATTCCTCCAAATTTAGGAGGCACACACCCTTTTCTTTCCCAGCCATCCATTCCACCCCCACCCCTCCTCAAAACCAACGCATTGCACACTTTTCCATTGCTTCAGGTTCTCCGTTAAAAAGCTCTCTTTTATATCCTAAACCCTTAAATCTCCTGTCTTTTTTTTTCCCCTTCTTTGCTTTGCCCAAAATTCACACCTTTCACTCTTATTCTTCCTGCATTTCCAGTCACAGTTGAAAATTGAAATCTTATGGTCCTTTTCTGGTTTTCCTGACCTTGTTGTTCTCTTTTGGCAAAGCTTTGTTTTTTTTGTTGTCAAGTTTATGTTTTTGCTTATACCCTTTTGTGTAATTATAGTCAATATATATATATATATATATATATATATATATATATTTGAGTTTATTGAATTGGTTGAGTTTTAGAATTCTTGCAAAATTAAGTGACTTTAGATGTAGCTTGGTAGTCCAACCTCGAGTTTTAAGTTTGTGTGTCTGTAGGAGTGCGAGTATGAGTGAATTGACCTCTCTGCTCAAAGCTTTGACCTTTGTATAAATTCGGTTTTCTCGACTCTGAGTTTTGCTCAGGCTTATCATTGATTTATTGAAATTTGTATAAAATTGTGAACTTTGTCTTGTTAGTAGAAAGGTTATGCTCTCTTTAAATGTAAAATTTACATGATGGAGATATATGGTATGTTTCAGCAACAATGCTACGAGACAATTGTACTGATTCCGAAGGGGAGATCAAGGTGAGTTTTGGCTATCAATACAACAATCATGAAGGTATTCCTTGTGGGACAGGTAATCGGTATGGAATCGAATCCGGAAGTAAAATACCACGAAACCGCAGTTTCTCGTGTTTGTCTGGTGCTGCCTTGAGTGCTAATGCTACCTTGGCCAACACAAATATCTGCAATGGTTTGATAGGATCTGATATTCTTCCCGGTTTGGATTCCCCTAATTCGTTTCGTAGGGTTCCATCTCTTTAGAGGTTGGATATATTATCGACATCCCTGCAAAGTACTATGTCAAACTTAAGTTGCAGTCCACGGAGTTTGGTTGATTCACATGAAACTGATTATTGTGTACGGCAACCCATGAGTGCTCCCACTAGAAGTGACAGTTTCCTTAATGCTGTGGAAGTTCAAGTGGTTGGTGGAGCTGCGGGTGAAGATAGGGTTCAAGCTGTCTGTTCCGAAGAGAATGAATGGCTCTTTTGTGCCATCTATGATGGCTTCAACGGGAGGGATGCTGTCGATTTTCTTGCCGGGACGTTATACGAAACCATAATGTTTTATTTTAATTTACTAGACTCGGAATCAAAGCAGGATGTTCCAATTGCACCATTTGAATGTTCTCTTGATGATAGTATGGCAGGTATTGAGGCTGCAAGTGCCGAAGGCTTCATGAGGAAAAGCGCAGATTCTAAAATGGAGGCATCATCTCATTCATTTAGGCATCGGGTGCTTGATATCCTCCAACGAGCTCTAATTCAAGCCGAGAATGATTTCTTGCTCATGGAACAGCAGGAAATGGAGGACCACCCTGATTTAGTTTCAGTAGGATCTTGTGTGTTGGTTACACTTCTTCACGGGAAGGATTTGTATACACTCAATTTAGGTGACAGTCGAGCTGTATTGGCAACATTTGATGAAGGCAACAACATGGATCGGTCCGAAAGATTGAAAGCTATTCACCTCACCGATAGTCACACCGTTGATAACGAACTTGAAAGAACTAGACTCTTGAATGAGCATCTCGATGACTCTATGTCCGTAGTAGCTGGAAAAGTGAAAGGAAAATTGAAGGTCACTCGTGCTTTCGGAGTCGGTTACTTGAAAAAGGTCGGTTCTGGCTATTCTCATCGTGACTTGTCGTTGTTCTTTATATTTTCCCCTTTATGAAGATCGACTTTCACTGCATATTGACATGTAACCGATGTTTTGCAGAAAAAACTGAACGATGCACTGATGGGAATTCTTCGAGTTCGAAACCTCGTTAGTCCACCCTATATCTCCACTGAACCATCACTAAACGTCCACAAAATATCAAGGTCCGATCACTTTATTATAGTCGGCAGTTACGGTTTATTTGACTTCTTCAACAATGAAGAAGCTGTAAAGCTCGTCCATTCTTACATCTCAAGCACCCCGTCTAGAGATCCTGCAAAATTTCTCGTGGAACAGCTCGTAATCAAAGCAGCTCGTTCTGCAGGTACATTTGAACATTGAACATAAATCATCCATGTCTTCCGGTTTTTTGTTTTTTTTTATGTTACAGTTATTACTATCATAGGTTTCAGTAAGGAAGAATTGTTGAACATTCCGGCCGGTAGGAAGAGATACCATGATGATGTTACCGTTATCGTGATTATTCTCGGAACAAATCATCGAACTTCAAAGGCATCAACCTATATGTGAATCTTATGTACTATTTTTCTGTCCTGCAAATAACAATAGTAGATTTAGCAGTCCTGAATCACCATACGTTTTCATTTCAACTGTATATAAGCTTAAATTCAGATGATTTTCATCTTGGTTTGTTGCAGAACAAATTTTGTATTGCTTAAATCATGCATTAGAGTAATTTGGTTTTCATTTTTCATTTCCTTATCCTTCCCTTCTACTAGGGCGAAAGCAGAAATTTTTATCATAAATTTTTAGGGGAGATTATACGCAATTAAACTCAAATAAGAATATAAACTCAAATACGGATATAAACGAGACACCTACTTGGACATCGAGAAAAAAGAAACTAACTTCTCATAACTAGAGCACGTTGGAAGACAAAATATGACAATATCCTATCAATTGGTTCAGATAAAGGACTTGGAATTGCAGCCTAGGAAACATGACAACAGTTCATAATACAAGAATTGTCATTTCAGTAATAACCAATCTAGTTCTCTACTTCCTTGCCATTTTCCTTTATGTGTGGTGTTTCAACTTCCTCATCCTTTTTTTCAACCTCAGGTTCTTCGGCCTCTTTAGCACCTTCTGAGACATCCTGCAGCTGCAAAGATTTCCAAAGGACTCAACCTAGGTACGGCATGCTACTTCTCCGGAATCATAGATCAATACAAATAAACTAGAATAAGTATGTTACTCCGACTCTCCATTTTTCTTTTCATGTATGAGTTGTGCATATCTAGACATGAGTACAAGGAAATAAACACATATCTATGTCCAATACTCGCACCCAAATCTGAGCAACATAAGGAATGAAAACAAAGGTTTTTTCTGGTAACTTACCCCCAAATTTCTCAAGCTAGCAGTAACATCTTCATGTTGCTGATGGAGGGTGTTCCTCAGTTCTTGAAATTCCTTATTTCAAGAATGAACGTTTTAGGTAACTTATTCTCCTCGTGTGTACTGAAAATTCTTTTATAGAAGAAGCAACTACGATGCCGGACTATTTTTTCTCAAAAACATAGAAAAATTCAAAAATAAAATAGAATATCAGTGTCAGATACATATCTATATCCGACACTCACACCTAAGGTGGCTGATTAACATAAGCAAGCACTTACTGTCCGGAGTTGCTCCACTTCAACATTAAGCGTTTTCTTCAGGTCTGTCAGCTCCTGCAAGAGGCATGCCCAAGAAATATCTAAAACCAGGAATAAGACAAGACATTTATTGCTGGATTGCAAGTGTCTGTAGTCCAAAATACGTTCTTCCATCAATATTTTCAAACAATAACTTAAGCCTTTAAATCCTGGATCTCCCGATCATTCAGCTGAAGGATTTATCTAGCAAATCACTGGTTATATCCTAAATTCCCCAAAATTTCTCTAAACTCAACCTCATTTCTATCATTTTTGCAATTATCCAATACTTCAATTAGCAGCAGAGACATATATAAAGTAATCTCGACTGCATTGCTTCATTCAATCGCTGCTGTGTACATAAAACACAAAGGATGAATATTTAAAACCAGGTTTTGAAGCTATATTATCAAGACTCAAAGCAAGTGTAGAATAAGAGTATGTATTCGACCAGGTAGACTCGATTTTTCAAAGTTTTTTCACACATCTCCATACTCATATCTAAGCACATGCTGGAACCAAATGTCAGGCACCAATACCTTAAGAAGAACGAAAAGTCCGAATAACATAGATATCAAGCTAGATTTTCCCCAGACTTCATAATACATTCACAGGAAATAAAAAGCACACAATGTTAAATACCTTCAACTTCATTTTACAGTAAAAGATCCATCAAATCCATCTGTTTAATACCTACTGAGCTTGAAATGAATTACAGAACCCCACAGATTTCCTTTTCAATCCTTTTTCTGTCACTCTATGATATAATCCCAGCACTAATAAACACAAAACAATGTAAAAAATCCATGAAAATTTTGTAAATAAAGCAAAAGTGAGCTTACATCACGGTAAACCTTAACTTGGGTATCCAATTTTGACCTCCAATTTTGCAAATCCTATTGGGAAAATGATAAAAAAAAATCTCTTTTCTACTCAGAATTCAAATCAAGATAAACCAAAAATAAAGAAAAATGTGAAAAAAAAACAAAAGAGGAACGGATTACATTTTCCATAATTACCTGTTTCAACCCTTGAATTCTACTGAGTAGCTCAGCCCTTGATTCATTCAATTCCTAAAACTCAACAAAAAAGTAAAGTTAGAACCTAAATGAATCGAATCAACACACCTTTTCCCTAGAAAAATGAAGTAAATAATCATTAAAGAGAAAATTTATATAAAAAAATGAGAAATTTCAAAACTTACTGCAATTTTTGAACCGACTGGAGTGATGTTCTCCTTCTTCTGTCAAATGGGTAACAAAAATTTGATTAAAATTTCCCAAAAAAACAAAGATCTTCAAGTTTTTATGACTACAAAAATGAATAACAAAAAAGAAGTTAAAAAATTAAAACGAAGACAGTACATGAGCTAGAGGAACAGAGATGGTAACAGAAGGAGTTGAATCAGAGGACGCCATTCGTAACAATTAGAAAACAGAGATTATTTATCTAATTAATTCGCAACAATTAAAGCTTTGTTTTTTTTCCTTTTCCCGAAGTATCCAGAATAAATAAAAAAATGGTTTTGATTTGATGAACTAAAAATTTGAATTTGGGATGGGGTCTGTTTGGGCGGTGGAATTTAAGATAGGCTTTCTTTTCATAAAGCATAATGCTAAAATAGGACTCGAACATTTTACTAAATATTCATTTTGGTCCTTTAGTCTTTAAAAAATTACCAAATTTACCTTTTGGTCAAGTGATTAAGCTACCTGCACTTCTCCTTCAAGACTTGGATTCAATTCCCCACAAACGCAGTCATCAATTGTAAATAGGGTAAACTACGCAAATGGTCATTGAAGTTTGAATAAGTTTCTCTTTCACCACTAAAGTTTTTAAAATAACAAAACGATCACTAACACTATCGAAAAGTAATAAAACAGTCACTCAAACATTAATGTTGGTTACTTGGGTACATGTCCATACTTTTTCTTAACATTCATTTTGATGAGAGCTACACATATTGCAAATAAAGTTATTCGAACCTGAGTCTTGTAAGATAAATATATTAATCTTTTCCATTAGGACCACTCGACGGATTCGATTGAATAATTTTTTTAAATGTTGATATGCATTATTTTCATTATTTTATAAAATTCAAATATAAAATTCTAGAAAAATATAGACAAAATCATTGCTTTTGCATGCTTTGTTTTATTGAAAACAAGGGAACAAAAGCAAACACGGCCTTAAAAATATGAAAAAAAGTAGACATTAACGTTTCAACTAGGACAAGCAAGCTCCTTGTCTTTCTCCCTGTTCTGTCTCTCTTTCCTCTCTGATTAGCTCGTAATCTAACTTGGTTAACCTCAACACAGAAAAGAAATGAGTCAGAAAAGAAATAGTTTAGAAATCAGTATCAACCATCAATGACACTAAATCCATTAGTGTTCGATTTGTTTTTGTGTTATCAAAGCGTATTTGCTCGAAATGTATTGTTCGAGGGTCACTTTAAATCAAAGATCGGGTCTAATAGGAAAATCGATGTAAAAGGTGTGTTTATATGACATTCAATACTGCATCTCAGGCAATCGATAGAGGAGAAAACCTAAAGACTCTTGCTGACAAAACCGAGAACCTACGTGATCAGGTAAATCCCATTTTCGATGTCAAGCTCGACCGAGATATATTATGGATCAGGTTTCACATTATTTCCTTTTCTTCAGGCCCAAGCTTACAAGAATCAAGGGACGAAAATCCGTCGTAAAATGTGGTATCAAAACATGAAGATAAAGTTGGTGGTTCTCGGAATCTTGCTACTTCTAGTCCTAGTAATCTGGCTTTCCGTGTGCAATGGATTCGATTGCACCGACTAGCAGCGTCTTGAGAGTCTCATGGAGAAGTAAAGCTTGTGATTTTTTTTTCTCAAACAGCTTTGATGGTTTGATCAAAATGTAAGCATTTCTTACCGTGATTCTGAGTTTGTATTTAGAGATTTTAGGGCTCATTGAAATACTAAAAACACAATGCATCATATTTGGTGGAAAGTGCAATGATTATTTAGGGGAAAAATACAATGATGAACGGCACTGAAGGGCATCATCATTAGGCCTGCTTATTGATTTAGGGTTGAAAATCTCTTAGTCGGGTATTGATTTTTTTAATTTTCAAACCGGCCCGACAAAAAATCTGACATATATATAATATTTTTTTATTAAGAAAAAATGTATTATATACTTAAGGTTAACGCTAGGATTTGAACCCGCATAAAGTAGGATAACATAAGCACCCTTACCGCTCAGTTAATTTAATTGTTCTCCCCTAAATCTGATCACGTTACTCCTTTGTCCAAAAAGGAATACCTTTGCCTTCTCGATCACCCTCTTTTTTGAGTTCATCATTCGAATTTTCCACTTCTTTCTCATTAAACAAACAGCTCAAGTGAAGTGTAATTTGTTACCCATTCAATGAAGTCATGCGGGATGAGATATTAGATTTATTAAGTAAGATTAAGAGTTTAAATTCTAAAGTAGATTAGGATGAGAGGGACATCCCCGAATTTTTACAATAGCCGATTCAAACTAATCAATTAATAAATTAAATATTGATGATTATAAAAAATATATATAGAAAACAATAAGCAGACGTGGCATGCAAATTTGAACTCTAGGAGGGGCCCTAATAAATAATTGGGGGAGGAAATGAAATGGAAAAATAAGACACATTGCAATTGGTCCACCAGGAGTAAAACAAAATTGAATTTAGACCAACTTCTCTTATATGAATAGAAATCACATCTCCTTTTGGTGTCCTTTTTATTTTCTAACACTAAAAAATTAAATTATAAGCTCTAACTTTAAATTTTAAACCATAAACATTAAATCCTAAAATTATACTCTACCCCAATTCACTAAACCTTAAACTTAATTTTTTTTACCGTGAGACATAAATAGGGATACCAAAAGGGACATATGATTTCTATTCCTCATGTATATACACGAATCAAGCTAGTTTTCAGACATGTGGTGCATGTCTCATTTGTTTGTAAAAATGGTAACACAGATGCTCCCTTGCTTCAACAATTGTGGTCCCTAAATTCTTAACTCATATAGAGAGAGAGAGGTGGGGGCTCTATCAATTTGACAAGTTGTGGTTCATGTTGATACTGTGAATTCGACTCTTAGAGAACGACATTTTGCAGTCTTTTCTTGATGTAAGTCGTAGCATACTCCCCCATTAATGGTTTATATTTTTGAAGTCATGGGATCAACTATTGCTACACTAACTCTTTGGTGTCCATAGTTTGGAATGTTTAGACATCTCGAGAATGCAATATCTGATGCTGATATTCTGACTCTGTAAACTTACACAACAATTCCCGACGAACAACATTTTATATATTTCTCCTAATGTTATTAGAATGGCATAAGCCATTGTTTTATGCATGTTTATGAACTTTTAATTTGAATATCATAACACTTTAGGGTTTAAGTTTGGGTTAGTACTAAAGATGTCGCCTTTCTTTGAAGGTCTTGTATGACAGTTGATATACTGTCATTAAATCAATTCGAGTTCATGTCATTGATTCTGTCATTTTTGGAACGAGAATTTACCCAAGTGTCTAAAAGAAGTACAAAGGAAGAGCATTATTATTCATTCATAGCACACAAGGGAAAGCACCCATTCTTATTCACATTACAGTACTTTATAGAAGGATTGACAAAGCAAAATAATCACATTAGTTTCTTAAACCCTAATAACCCAAACTCACAACCATGATTTAGGATCGCATCGGTAGTACGATGTTACGATCGTTATTTTAATGTTTCGGTTCTCTCCATCGTCGATATATAACTGCAATAAATGCGAAGGTGACAACAATCATATATATATATGTACACACACAAACATAAATATTGATCCATTTCCATAATGGTAAAAACAAACAAACGAAAACAAAGGAGGATGAATTTAAGACAAGTGCAACGCTACATTTTACGTATCCCTAACTTCGAACACGTTCCGATTTTTGACGACGATGTCGTACATGTGAATGGACTTGAACCTGTTGAAATCCTTTGGGAGAGATATCAAATGAACGGTGCAGGGCTTATGGAACTGAAGAAGATCAGGGTCATTGTAGTACCTCTCCCACCCGAGGGAGAATAGCTTAAGCTCGAGATCCTCGTAGGAAGTGATCACTTCGTTGGTAGGAACATGCACGAGCACCTTGCGACGAGCGCTACTGCTCGAACCCTGTCGGCTACCGTCGAGTGGCTCAGCACCGGGGTTCTCAACTAAACGAACCACACCATTCTTGAAAACCCATACACCGGACATTATTCGTTTATCTAACAAAGGGTTCTACAGGGAAGAGATATATGGGTGTAATGGGATTGTAGGGTACATGTACATATATATATAGGTGAGTCCTTGAGTGAGAGAAGAAAAAGGCTATGCAATGAGGGACAGGGACACGAAAACATTGTACAATGGATGTGGGCATAAACAAGATTGAAGGGAATCCTTGTTTCTTTTTCGGTTTGGTCTTTTAAATCAACCCCACGATGGGGAATCTTTGTCTTTGTTCTTGTTTTTTTGTTGGCTATTGGACGTGAGTGAGACTAATAGTTCCAGAGAAACCTAAACGAAAATGATTGTGTATTTATACAAAGTGTGTCATGATATTAGTGTATGTATATATATATATATATTTATATTTGTGGGCGTAACTATCAAGAAACTCGTATACACTACGGATTGTCGAGCTAATCTGGAATCCAGGGAGTTTGAAGCTGGGCATCATTGAAAAAAAAGAACCCCATGGTTTTAGTTTATATATATATATATAATATGTTATGCTAAGACACCCATGGTTAATGTATGCAACATGAATAAATGCTGCCTCGCCGATAAAAGTAACTAGAATATATTGGTTTCCTTAAACAAAATCAATACACGTGTATCGATAGGTGTTGAGTCTAATGATAAAATACATTACACTATTAAAAAAGTTTAAATTCGAACATTAAAAACGAAATTGTTAGAAGAAACTAGTACAAACCTCGAATATAAACTATTATAATGTAGACAAAAGATAAAAAAAATTGATGCATATGTTAATTTTTCACGTATGCAAAAGTTATTTATTTTTCTTTTATTATAGAATTAAAGATATCTTTAGGTTTTGAAAGCGATAAAGAATTTGATATCAAGTATTTAGTTGACACCAATATCAATTTTAATCACTAAATGGTCTCTACTCCATCCCTTTTTCCTAATAAAAAATATATTTTCATTATCAATTAAAATAACTTATAAGTAGGGATTTTGTGGGGAATGTTTTATTGGCTCAAGAGATTGTAAATGGCTATGGGAGAAAGCATCTTTCACCTCGATGTTTTGATTCGTTGGATTGAAATTTTATTCTTCAAGTGCTCAGGGTCTTGGGAATTTCCCAAAAATTTAGAGATTGAATTCAAGCATGTATTACCCACTTGAAATTTTAGTTGCTCTAAATGGAGGCTTGGTTGGCTATTTTTCTGGTGCAAAGGGGGGTTTGACAGGGCGATCCTTTGTCACTCTACCTGTTTATCATTGTCCTAAATGTGCTTTTTTGCTTATTAAACTTGACAGGCAAGCATAAAGTATTTGATTACCACCCAAAATACAACAAAATTAGCCTCACGCATATATACTTTGCAGATTACCTTTTGGTGTTTACAAAGGGAGATGTCGACTCTTTGTTAGCTATAAAGCATATCATGGAGATATTTTACAAGTTCTCAGGTTTGAAAATGAACGTTTCGAAGAGTGAGTTGTATTGCTCTGATTTAGGACCCTCAGAGATGCAAAATTTAGCTCAACTCTCTGGTTTTAAGCTTGGCACTTTGCCTGTGCGTTATTTAGGGTTCCTTTGGTAACAAAAAATCTTTCTTGCGATGATTGTGAGGGGCTGGTGAAAAAATTGTGCAAAAAGTTAAGAACTGGCCAACAAAATGTCTATCTTTGTAGGCAGACTGCAGCTTATTCAAGCTGTAATTTTTAGCACACAAATTTTTTGGAGTAAAATCTTTGCGCTACCTTCGAAAGTAATAAAGAAGCTAAGTGCAGTTTCTTTCTTTTGGAGGGGATGTGAGGGCTCTGCCAAAGGAGCTTGAGTTATTTGGGAGAAAATTTGTCATCTAAAATGTGAAGGGGGTCTCAGGATTAAAGATATTTCGGTGTCAAATATAATTTGCATGATTAAGTGTTTATGATTAATTCTTTTTCAGTCTGGTTCGATATGGGTTGCTTGGATTGACAAATATACGTTAAAAAACTGTTCTTTGTGGGATTTTCAGGTAAAATGTGCATCTAGTTAGGCCTGGGGAAACTGTTAAAACTCCGTGATGTGTTGGCTGAACTTGAAGGTGTACAAGGTGATTATAAAGCAAATAGGATTTGAGAGATGCTTTGACATAAGCAAAAAAAAAAAAAAGTTTTATGGGCGAAAATAATCTGGGGAGGGCCCTCAATTGCTCGTCATTTCTTTATCTCTTGGCTGGCAGTGCAGAACAGGTTACCTACAAAGGATAGAATGTTACGTTGGGGATGCCAATTGGATCCTTCTTGTTTGCTTTGCTAGTCTAGAATGGGAAAAAAAATCATTTATTTGCGGATTGTGCTTTTGCTTCGCAGGTTTGTACTCTATTATTGCAGGTTTGTGATATCCATATATCTCATGATTGCTGGCAGGATATAGTTGATTGGGTGACGGTGTTTGGTAAGGAAAAATCTTTGAAATCAGCCAACGTTCGTCTGGCTTAGAATGGGTTACTCTACTATATATCGCAGGAAAGGAATAGAAGACAGCATGGTAGTGGTTCGAGACAGGTTTCTGCTATTTTTTTTTTTTCCAAGTAAAACAGGATGTTCGATTTAGATTGTTAAGCTGTAAAAAATTATTTCAGGCTGACTCGCTTTTACTTGTAAAATGGGAATTACACAGTGATACTTAGGAGTTGTAGGGGGTTCTTTTTTCCTTTGTTTGGCCTTTTATGTATAGCTGAGGTACTTTTTGGATGAATAAAACAATCATTTATCCAAAAACAATTATAAGGTTATATTTGAAAATATCAATAGCAATATCATAATTTTCGATTTTGTTTCTGATGCACCATCAACCAGTTGGTCTAACGAGATGAAACGTTACGTCTTTTAAGTAAGGTCAGGGGTTTGAATCCTGACGTTGTGAATGAAAAAATTGGGTTTAAAGGGTCGTTCCATAATGAGTCCATGCAAAATTCAATATGGATTAGTCAACCAATAATTAAACAAAAAAACATAAAAATTCGTACATTGTTAATAAACTATATTAAGATACGTAATTAAAATACATATATAATTTCAATAAACATTATAAATAAATATATAACTTCTATATTCGTTTAACGATTTATAATTGAAATTCATAACGATATTTATTAATAATATAATCTTTAAAATTTAAATCTAAATTCGTATAACGTATCTCAATACTGCTCTGATATTTGTCGGTAAATGAGTACTCTAAAATATTGTTATTTATGGGAAAAGAATTCTAGAAAGGGTGAGGGCATGAAAGAGTTTGTAAAGGGTTGATGTCCTTTTCCAAAGTTTGTGAATGGTTTGTATTATTGTATAGAATGAGGGCCGTTTAGGTGGGACCAAAATGTGTGATTCTTTCATTATTTTTCTCTAGTTTTGTTGGGAATTTGAGAGTTCTTCTCCCTTGGGACTTCACTTTACTATTGGCCTCCAAAGTATAGCTTTGTCATCAATTATTTTTCTCCTTACACACACATAGAAGCATTTCAATTACATTTTGATATTCGAATTTAAATCTAACGGATATTATTTTTTTAAAATGATTGTATAAATCTTAATTAGTTTATACTTGATGTGTATTTATAAACACAATGATTATATATAATATTGTTCATACATAACGAAAATATAAAGATTGATAACGATTCATATTGTGGTATCAAAAGTCATTAAAATATTATGAGAGTATTCAATGAGAATGGGTTTATAGGGTCAGGGATTGGTCTTTTAAGAAGTGTCTTATTAAATAAAACAAGTAATCGAATCATGATAAACCTTTTACACGTGTATTTTGGAAGAAGAAAAATTCGTTATCCTACCAGGACCGATTTGATTTTAGCATTTCTCTAGGTATTGCAATTGCTAACAATGGACACTCACAAAGGAAATAGCTCAGATCTTATAAGTATAACAATAATTTGTTATCTGGTGAGACGGTCTCTTTAAACGAAATGACATTCTGACAATGAATTACATAAACTTTTAATCATCTTTTTCGATCGAGATGATCAACTCGAAGGAACTGATTACACGTAACACCTCACATTCTCAAAGGTTTTTTTTTTTCTCTTCTTGTTGTTTCAACCGCAAAGAGTGGAATTGTAAGGTTTCTCTTTAGAAACAAATTGTAAACCTAATGTGAATGACAATGAAGGCATGGTTGTATGGCTCCTGCACAAAGCAGAAATCCGGAGGAATGTCGATGAAGCAAGACACAGCATGAAAGTTGGTAAAAAGCAAAGATTCTAGCATCCGGTTTACCCCCAACCAAACCCAAACCATGACGCATGGCAGTGTAGGCCTTTTGGGTACACCATCTTTCTTTATCCCACCACCATGGTCTCACCATTGGTGTATACATAGCCTCTGCAACCACCTTCCTCCTCCTGACACATGGTCTTATTGTGTTTGTGTGTGTATACATAGCTAACCCTACACTTTAAAGCCAGCAATGGCCTTCACATTTCACATGATCCAAGATCTCCTAGCCCCATATTTCTTTCCCTTTTTACTTTTGGGGTTTTGTTTGAAAAGGAAATGTGACATTGAGAACCCTAGAAACTCCATTACTCATGACTCAATCGGTAAGAAAAGTTGGTTTGTTGATTTCAAGCGGGAAACAAGTATGGTGACTGATGGTTTGGCAAAGCTGAAATCTCAACTGACACTCTTATGGTGATTCATAAAACAGTTTATGAAACTATTCGGAGTATCTTTGATAAAGAACTTTCAGGTCCTTCATGTTCTCATATAATAACAATCGTAGATGACCATTTTTGAGTGATTTGTTAATAATGTTGTGAAAAATAAAAGAGGGTTTTGTTTATTTTTTGGGGGTAAGTTAAAAATATGAAAATATTGAAGATCATTTTTAGAATTATAGATCAAATTGATAAATTGTGTAAATATTGAAGACTAAATGTGTTATCATGTCAAATGTTAAACGGGCGCATCATCCTTCAATTAGAAGTTGACTAAATATAATTTTTAAAGTTTAGTAACAAAAACATAAGAGCTAATCGCACCACACATCCCCAAACTATGATTATCATTTTAAATTGGTCCCTAAACTTTTAAATGTTCCAATTTCATCCTCAAACAACGACCCTCATACCCTCATTCTAAATTAGTCCTTAAACTTTTGAATATTCCATTTTCATCCCCAAACTATGACCCTCATTCTAAATTGGCCCCCAAACTTTTTGAATATTTCAATTTCATCCGCAAATTATCGTTTATATCACATCATATTATTACACAATACACATCAGCGTTTCACGATAATTAACGATTTTTATAAATGTTTTACTAACATAAGATATTATTAACATATACTGATAATTTGGGGATGAAATGAGAACATTAAAAAAGTTTGAGGACCAATTTAGAATGATAGTCATAGTTTGAGGGTGAAACTAAATTGCTTAAAAGTTTGGGGACCAATTTAGAATAAAGGTCATAGTTTGAGGATGAAATTAGAATGTTTAAATTTTAGGGACCGATTTAGAATGAGTATCATAGTTTGGGGACATGTGGTGCAATTAACTCAAAACATAATTTAACTAATAGTCCAATGACTCATGAGTATAATTTACCCATGATTTTATTGAAGGTTAAGTTGAATTATCATTGGAATTCTTGATGTTGATATATCCATTGATGTTGCTCAAGGAAAGAATAAGGAACAAAGTTCCTTGTCAATATGATGTGGCCAAAAGGGGATTCCATTAATGGTACGTTTGGTTCGCGGAAAAAATCATTATCAGAGTAGTGATTTTTTCTAGAATCATATACTCATGTTTGGTTTGGAAATATTTCCTCCAAGGAGTAATATTGCATTCCCAACAATAGAGTTTTTCATTAAATGGTGAGAATCTTGAATTTCTTATGTATTTGTCAATTGTCACCCCTTTGGACTATATTGCCCTTTAAGTTAATGAATTTTGTTCATTTGAATCATTTGTTGGGTTTAATTACATGATTAAATATTATAGTGTAAATTAATTAAATATTTTTATTAAATATTAATTTAGTATTTAAATGATGTTACACATGTTTAAAAACTATTTTTAATATTTAATGTATTTTTATTAATATTTTATATATAATGTTTATAGGTTATATGTTGGGATTTCATATTGCTTGAGAATTAGTAAGTTAGAAGTTGCTGTTTTTAATTTTATTCTTTAAGTTAGAAGATTTTTACCATCGTATAAAATATATTAGTAGGATAAACTTATGATCTAAAATTCTTATCAGTATTATACAATTTTTAGATTTATTTTATTATTCACTTTAATTTATTTGACAATTTGTCATAAGTAATAAAAAATTAAAAATTTAAACTTATTAAACGTTTAGCATTTGAAACTTCACAAAAATATTTTAATAGACAATAACGAGGGTATGCAAAAATAAAATATATTCTTTAAAAAATATTTAATGTAATAATTATATTAATAATATGAGAAATATATAGTTTTTGCAAATTTTAGATAAGGTAACAAAAATAGTTCCATGATTTTTTTGTGCAGATATTTTTATTGTAATATTGAAAGTTTAACATGATAAAAAGAAAATATAAGACATAGCCAATTTAGTAAATTTTACTTCTAGATAATTTTATATTCTCCCAACCAAACACAGTAATCTTACATTCCTACCAAATAAATCAAACAAAGTAATGTAACATTCCCAGTAATGTGTCAGTTACATTCTGGGAATCTTATTCTCAGAGGTAATCTTACATTCCAT
Source organism: Hibiscus mutabilis (assembly GCA_019671005.1). NCBI lineage: Eukaryota > Viridiplantae > Streptophyta > Magnoliopsida > Malvales > Malvaceae > Hibiscus > Hibiscus mutabilis. The sequence goes on from JAGYYJ010003114.1 coordinate 15,636, forward strand.
GAACAAAACGTACCCTAAAGATACGACACATGAAATTTTAATACGAAAATAAATATACAAATGTATCTAAAGTTATATCACATAAGATATTAGCATATCAAATCTTATATAATATATAAAATATTTTGATAATAATAAGAAAAAGTAATTAAAACTCTGTATTAATATTTCAAAATACGATAATGATACAATAAATACTTGAATACACTATTTGTTGTGACATACTACATCAACTTTTTGATATGAAAATGTTAGCTCTCTCAAATCTCAATCATCACTTACTACAAGCCCATGTGATTGTCCCATAGACAAAGCCAAAATTTTCATATTTAAGCAAACAATATGCATCAATTAATATCCCTTTTCTCATATGTATGTGTATATGCCTTTTCATATGAACCTCAACTTTTTCTAGTAAAACCATGCATCCATCTTATTCACTAAAGTCACTTGATGTTGGGTTTTCTCTTACATCACCAACATTTACAATCCCAATTTATATGTTTGTTCAAAATGTAATTTTATTGTTTTATTAATTTATAACTGGTTTACGGGTGTCTGATGTTCTTGAACTTTTAAAAAAATCAATCAAATCCTTATATTTTCATCTAATTAAACCTCAAATTGAAAAATTAAATCAATTAAACTTTTAAAGCGATAAATTTAATTAATTAAACTATTTAATTAATTTTGACCGTTAAATTCTGACCAAACTTTTGAACATGATTCTTTGATCTATTTCCTAATTAATGATGTGCTAAATCCCACTAAACGTCCAAAATCATTAACTTTGTGTTTGGGGTCAGAATCTAGGGGTACCAAAACCTTTCCCTATGTCTACGTACCAAAAGGAATTTCTCTCTTTAGAGAAGAGTTTCTCAAACACGCAAATTATCCACCATAGTCTTTTATTTATTTATTTATATATATAATTATCGGTATTTGATTTATTGATTGATTAATATGATTGGATGCTACAAAAATTTATTATGGAGACCATCCTCTCAATTTAGTTGCTTCATTCACAACGTCAAGATTCAAATATTTGACCTTGTTTAAAAAATCTAGTGTCTTATCCTGCTAGACTACTATTTGTTGATTTTCTTAATCTTTTTACTAAGCCAAAGTAATTATCCAACTTAATCTAGAAGAATATATGAAAAGAATCTTCAAATTAAATTATGTACATTTATGGACCCTCTTTTGTAAATGAATTTATTCCCCCACGATGCTTAATTACTTGAATAATTAAGAGATTAAACTCGTCGGGTGTAATAAAGTTTTTGGAGTATATTTCAATGGCGATTGGTAAATTAGAATATCTTGTTCTTGAGAGAGGAATATTTTGCTGCAATTAAGAGGAATAAAATAAAATTGATAAAATCAACATTTATTCGACTCAAATGGTAACAAGTTTGATATCTTTAAGTTTGAATCTTGTGGATGAAAAAAATAATTTCGGAAGAGCTTCGCCTCATGTGTAGAGAGTTCGACCTGATTCGATTTTAAATATAATCAAACCTATGTAATTACGGAGCATCAGAAGATAATAATAAAAGTAAAAAAAGCTAAACATCTAGAAAACTTTGCATATTATGTACGATCCATTGTTAGGATTATGCCAACTTTGATTAAAATAAGATGGAATTAGGTCATTTAACATATATATCGATTTTGAGAATAAAGCACTAAAGATCACATTAGTTTGGAAAGTAGGATTAATTCCTAATCCATATATAATAACAAAAATTAGGGTTTCATCATATTCCATGATTTTTTTTAGAATTAAAGGATCAAAACATCGTATTAATATTCATAAGATCAACAAAATTCTTACAAGTCACGTTATGTGGAATTATTCGAATAAAAGATGACACAATCAAATCAAAATAAAATCTTGGCTAAACTACAAAATAAGTACCCAAACTATGTCTCTTTTTTGTAATATGTGCCTAAAGTATTTTTTGACTGAAATATGTGCCTAAAGTTTCATTTCTGGCTGAAATAGGTGCCTAACGTTTTATTTTTGGCTTGTTTTAAAGTCAATTGAGGCACTTACTTGGGCACATATTTCAACCAAAAATGAAACGTTAGGCACTTATTTCAGCCAAAAAATACTTTAGACACCTATTTTAGCCAAAAATAAAACTTTAGACACCTATTTCAGCCAAAAAATACTTTAAGCACGTATTATAAAAAAGAGACATAATTTAAGCACTTATTTTGTAATTAAGCCTAAAATCTTCTATACAAAAGTTTTTATATGTTGTCATCTTCATTAGCATTAATAAAAAGCTAAACCCAACAGAAGTGTAACCCAAGTGTTATTTCTAATGTTAGATCTGTGGGCTTTGGTGGACCGTTTCCCTAAACAAGCCCAAGGACCTCATATTTACCCCAATCCACTCGAAATGTACGGTATAATTTATAAATTGATCTCTATCGAATTAGACGATAATCAAATAAGATTAAACACCAATGTTGCACTAACATACTTCCATAAACCAAACAGTCAATTACCTTCGTGTTGCACTAACTAATAATAGATGTTAATTTTATTGAATAATGATAAGATATAATAAAGTTATAAGAAGATTATAAAAATTAGAGTAGATTAATCACATTAACCGATTATTTTTTTAAATTATCAAAGTGTACAAATCAATCATCAAAGAAATACTAAGTGTCATCTATCTTTGGTGATTTTGAGAACCTATATAAGAACGATGGATAAAATGAAGGATACAAATAAACATTATTGTTGTCAACGAAGAATAAACACCATCAACACTACCATAAAAATGCATATTACAACGATACGTTAATAAATTGATTGTCGTCTATCTTTGGTGATTTCGATAACTTATCAATATGATATAATCAATTTAAAGGTCCAAATCAATAGAAGATCAGTAAAATATCTAAGTTCACGCCAACTATGGAGATGACGTCAAATTTAACATTAAAAAATGTACTACAAAAGCAAAAAAAAATATACACCATTTTTATTGGAAAATGAGAAGATTTATTATTTAAAATGATAAAAAAAAAACTCAAATAAGCATAAACAATGAATTAATAGATTGAAAAAAAGAAAAAAAGAAAAAAACTCAATAATGTTATGATAAAGTATGGGCGACAAATACTTGACCAAAGGCTAGTGGCATCACGACGTGTGTGCCTATCAAGTGATAATGTACTAATATCTTATGAAAATTAAACTCAAATTTAAAAATATTTATATACCAACAAGCGTTAGATGCAATGACAATGCAAAGTACATTCTTCAAGAAAATGACATAGATTCGAACATTGGATACAACATTGTTAAGAGGGAAGACCATAGATTCTAAATATAGACCATAAAATAGACACGGACAATACCAAAAATTAAAAATATCTATATCCCATTATTTTTTCTTTGTACAAATTTACGATTTAACAATTGGTGAATCCATTAAGTGATCCTAATAAAAAAGAGAATGTTGTTATCCTTATGCCATTCAGGTTTGAACAATTTACCTACATGACGTGTTTATTTTATTTAAAAGGAATAAGATTAATGAATATATATTATATTGTAATCATACCAGACAACTAACCAAGGTTATTGTCTTAAATATGTAGATAGAGATTACTTTATATATTTTTAGAAGTTAAGAACCTTACAAGACAACAAGCGCATTTAGTGTAATGGTATCATAGTACCTTCCCACAATACTGACCGGGGTTCGTTTCCTTGGATGCGCATTCCGAACTTTTTAACTTTCAACCTTTTGCGATATACTATTTTTTTCCGTTCTGTGAAAATCATAAAAGTTGATTTCAGAAACCAGAAATGTTGGTCCAACAGAGACCAGAAACATGATAGAGAACAAATGGCCTCAAAAACACAATGAAACCATCTCTTTATATCATTTTAACATTCATATATCCTACAAAGAAACATGATTCATCCAACACAATTAAAACTCCACAAAACAACATTTATAACAGCAATGGCGTTTTATAATCAAAGCCAAAACGCTTTATTCCCATACTGATTCACATTCACTCATACACTCAGAATCTGAATCCAGAACCCCTCTTCATCTTCTCCCCCCATCTCATCACTCAAATAACTCTTCCCGTGGGATGACATGCCTTTACAGAAGAGCTCGAAGGCTTCTTCGATCAGGATGAGGCTTACGGTGTCGATGTGGTTTTGTTGGAGTCGAACTTCTTGAGGAAGAACCACATGGACACGAAGGTGTCTTTGGGGTCTCTGCAGATGTAGACGATTCTGCAATTGGAGTCGTATATGGACTTTGGCAAGCATGTGAGGGAAGGTGTGATGCGTAGAGTTGGATTTTGGACCCTGAAAAAATGATAATTGAGACAAAGGAGCATACTATCACATATGCAATTGCAAACAAGTATATTCGAGTCGCAACAGGGTAGAATTAATAAATACAAAGTACGAATTGGCCCTCGTTACGATCCGATTATGATTGCAGACAACATTGACATATAGTGAGAGTAAGACATAATAAATCACCAACTACTAATACCGTCTGCAGCTACTGTTGTTGTTGTTGTTGAGTATTCATTGAATTCCAGGAAGGGAATGCATTCATGTGGCACGTTGTTCGGAGAGGGATGTTGTGTCGGAACCATCCAACCGATGACTAGAGCCGGTTTTCATCGAGCTGCATAAGAAAATATCAGTTGGTCGGGGCCGGAAGTGATCTCGAGCATGCAAGGCTCCCTGCAGGAAGAAAGGGTAGAACCAAAAGTTTTGGTACAAGCAAAGATCCCTCAAGGGTCTCCAACCTTGTTGCTTGGGCAGATTTGATACTTCTTCGACGTATTTCTGTAGGGATTCGTGTGAGATATTGGATGCAACAATGGGCTCAGAGCTCATTTCTAGTGTAAAAGAAGATATGAAGTGAATGTTTAAAAGTTTGAGGACCAATTTAGAATGAGTTATAGTTTGAGGGTAAAATTAAAATGTTTAAAAGTCAATTTAGAATGAAAATAATAAATTTAAAAATCAATTTAGAATAAAAATAATAAATTTAAAAATCAATTTAGAATGAAAATCATAATCGGAATTAACTCATACTTTTTTTGGTCTTGGACTCAATTTTCAAACATTACTTTAATTGAGTAATTTGCTTTCAAGATAATTAACACATTAGGTGATTAAGTTGATGGGAAAAAAGTGATGATAGGGTAAGGTAGGATGAAAATGACTCAATTGTAGTTAAGGAATTTTTTATAATGATATGTATTCGATTAATAGATTAATAAATCTGAATTGAATATCGTAGAAATTTATTAAAAGAATAATTCTTCAATCTAATTTGTTTAATTTATAACATATTTATTTCTAATCTTTAACAAAATGTAACGACATAGGGATCCATATATAAAAAGGTTTAAATTTGATACACAGACTGTGTAAAAGCCTGCATATTTCTACAATAATCAAAATTAAACCTAAACCCTAAAAAACTAAACCTTAAACTGAACTCTTAGGCCCTAAAACTAAAATGTTTGTATAAACTAAAATTTATATAGTGTATTGAAGTTTTTCTCTATATAAAAATAGTATATATTTAAATGCACTTGAATGAATGGCCCATTCTCATAATTTTCATTAGATTAATGATGTATCTATTTACAACACATCCATTCTTAATTTTTATGTCGATGAACCAATTGATATTAATGATGTATTAAATTAAATAATTTATCTTTATTTATAAATTATAATAATTAATTATAATCGTAATATATTAGCCTATAATTATAAAATTATAATCATAAGTTAAAAAAAATAAAACATAAAAAGGTATAAAATTCAAATCAAATTCCAATTGAAAAGACTGGAGTAGCTTAAACGCTTTATAATTTTATTAACTTACACAAGCTTTTTTTCTTCTTAATTTTTAATTTTCTTGTAATACAAAAAAAAAGTAAAATGCACAAAAAATAAAAACAAAATCAAAAATCAAAGCCACCATCAAATCCTCCATCATAATCCGCTGCATCGGAAACCATATCTCCGATCAACAACCCACCGACCGCCCCTCCGAGCAACCCAGCTCCCAATCCCAATCCAAACTTACTATTCTTCTTCGGCTGCTGTTGCACCGGCGGATACCCATATCCACCGGGTGGAGGATACCCATACCCTGGCTGCGGCGGCGGTGGATATCCATACCCCGGCGGAGGCACTCCCTGCGGTGGATATCCACCATAACCCGGAGGAGGATACCCGTACCCAGCTTGTGGCGGAGGCGGATAACCTCCGGGAGCACCATAAGGAACACCAGAACTCGACCCAGCCGCCATATGTCCCGCCGGATAAGCGGTAACAGGCTGATGATGACCTCCATCCTTGTTTTTCTCCGGCTTGACAGCCGCCGCCATATGTTCCGCCGGATAAGCGGGAACAGGCTGATGATAATCACCACCACCCTTGTTTTTCTCCGGCTTCAAAGGCGCCGCCTCCGTGTCCCCTAACCTGTAAGAAAAATCGAGACTCCCCTCGGCTCTCCCCGACGGCTTCCGCACCTGAAAGCTAACGAATTTCATCGACCCACCTTCACCGGGCGAATCCAAAAGCTCCTTAACCGGAACGTTGACTTTGCCGAGCTCTTTGTCTCCCAAAATACGCTCGCACATGATCTTGAACTTGACGTTAAGGCTGTTTTTCTTGGCCAGGGATTCATCGACGGTGAACTTGACGGGGAAGTTCCAGTTGGGATTCTTGCCGCAATCCTTGTCGACCGGCGTTCTCGTCTTCTGCTTCGGTGAACCGCCCTTGAGTGAAATGATGCAATAAACGTCCATTTTGTCGATCAGGTTGACATTTTTGAGACCTCTTGCAGAGATAACGTTGATTTCTAGGGTTCTATGCGCCATGGCTGCACAGAGAGAAGAAGATTTTTGGTTTGTTTGGAGAAGAGGGTAGGCAAAGTGGCAAGTCATTTATCACTTGGAATGCTTTATGTCAACGCTATGTTGGGGGTTAACCATGGTTAGTGAATGGATAAGGAGTGTTGTTAACCATGGTTTCATGAATCTGACTTTTCAAGGAATATTTTGTTGAATAGTCTAATTGGGCTTTTTTACCAAAAATATCCCCATTAAAAAATTTAATTCCTTAGATGGTATTATGGTATAAATAAACTGAGCTTGAACGAATAAAATTATGTTTGTGTCGTTTGTTTATTTTTAAAGGTGTTCATATTCGATTCGTGTTCATTTAAATTTTTAATATTGTGTTCGTATTCGTTTATTTATTTTTGAAGGTGTTCGTTTGTTTAGTGTCCAAGAACGTGTTCGTTTAAGTGTTCGCGAACGTGTTCAGGAACATGTTCATTTAAGTGTTCACGAACGTGTTCGTTTATTCATTAGTGAACATGTTTATTTATATGTTCAAAAATGTTAACTAAATTAACAATAAATAAAACAAAAACAACAAAATAAAATTTATATTTCAACATCAACTTATATAACATCCTTAGCAACACAAAAAGTAAAATTTAGATACATCCACAATCATTTTCATCCTATAAACGAGCTTGTTCGTGAACACAAACAAACCGAACACACCTTTGTTCGTGTTCGTTTGTTTATTAAACGAATATAAATTCTTGTTCATACTCGTTTATTTAGCTTAATAAAAGAACATTATACGAACGGTTCGTCGAACGCTCTGTTCATTTACACCCCTAGATGGTATTTATTTTAGGGTAATTATTTCATAAAACTATTTTTTTAGAAATATTTTAGTTTTAGGGTTTAGAGATTCAATTTAATGAGTATGGTTTAGGGGTTTTGATTATAATTTAAGGTTTATAATTAGAATTTAGGAGTTTGTATTAAAATTTAGGGTTTATATGTTAAAAACGAAATCCCTCGCCATATTATTCTAACCTCTAAACTCTAAATTCTCATTATTATCTCTAAATTATAAACTGTTAACCATACACTCTAAAATCCTTAAAATCTAAAATTAAGACACCTTAATTTTCACCACCACCGGTGTATTGAATCTAAATCCTCTATGACACTTTATTGTTGATCGGACATGTTATGTAAACAAAAGACAAACATATGTTAAAGTTTATTGTGATGCTTCTTACAATGAAAAACAAAGATGACATGTATTGCAGCGATTATTCGAGACTCTTCAAGTCAAATTGTAGATGATACAAACAAATGTGTGAAATTGGGTGGTAAGACTCACCCAGCTCCATGCTTGTGGGTGCTCAGTCCACCCTCATGTTTATGTGTGCTACTCCACGGTTTTATTAGTCTATAAAATTATTTTTGATAAAAGAAAAAGACAAGCATTTGTTGTAGTCAGTTTTGTATTTACCAAACATGTATTTCATACATTAAATTTTCAACATGTCTAAAAAATAAATACATGTGTTATACCATATCTAAATTTGGATTCGGTTGCCCTTAGGGATAGGGCAAAACTCGGCTCGAGACGAAAAAATCCGACTCATTTTGACTCAATTCATAATTTCATAAACTCGATTCAACTAAAAAAAATTCAAATAAAGTTTGAGTTATGAAATGGAAATTCGAATAACTCAAAATTTTTAGTAATTAATTTATCAATTTAATATTCGAGTCGAGTCTGTCAATTATGCATAGTTTATTATGTATATCACATGTGAAAATATGAAGAAATATATATATATATATGTATATCGTATATGTGTAATAGAAAGTCGTTGAAATTGGAACCAATATGTGCATCGCCCAGCCCTAAGTATATGCATATAGAAATATGTATGTGCAACGCTACATATATGCGTATAAAAATATTTCTGAAAAATATATATGTACAATTAAATCAGTACAGAAACTCGAAAATTCGACTCGAATTTTATAAACTCGTCTCGATTCAAAAAAATTTTGAATCGTAAAATAGGAGTTGTAAACTCGAATAACTCAATTTTTTTGACTCGACTCGATCGAACGGCCAACCCTACTTAGGGGCAATTTTTCTTTTATTTTTATCAAATGAGGTCAAAAGTATACCAATGGATAGTTGGATACTATTTTAAAATTTAAATTTTTGTCCCTAAACTTTGCTTTTTTGTGACATTGAGTTTCTTTACAATATTTAATTTGAAAATATTAGTCTCTTTATTAATACCTATTCATTTTTATCTTTAACCGTTAACATAGCACTTATAGAAAAAAGACAAATAACTTTTTAATCATCTATGTTTACAAAATCTATCAATTTGGCTTTTACATCGAATAGACATCTCTAATTGTATTAAAAAATCAAGTGCACCATTGGTTTGAATCATGGTTCAATTGAGCTATTACTTAAAAAGTTACAATTAAATAAACCCTTAAACGAAAAACGAATGAAAATTTGATGATGAATTTTAAATAAAAGCTCATTTTATCGTGATTTTTTATATAAGAGTTCATTTGGAGGAACCAATTTAATATATTAAACCTAAATCAGAGGCTAACCAAAGACTTGATACCAATTCATGTCATGTGCCACTACCCTATTCACTTAAATTGATTAAACTTTATAGGGATGGAGTTAGAAAATTGTTTTATGAAAGCTAAAATAAAATATAAATTTTTAGAGTGGTTAAAGTGTAATTTTACTATTGTATTATCTTACAAATATTGCACGTCGATTCAATAGATCAAGGTTCTGTTGAGTAGACGTTAACATTTCATTTCTTAGATTGTCAATAGTATCACAAGTTTAATCATTTAAGTGACGAAAATAAATTTAAATGAATAAATTCGTTTTTAAATAAATAAAAATAAAATTGTTTATGAATTGTTGTAAGTTGCTCAGTGACTAGAACTATACATATACCTAATGTGTGAATGTAATGTAAAAGATAAGCCATCCATCGATCATTGATGTCTACAATCAGGGACGAAAAGTATGCACAATGCGGAGAGGTATTACCCCTCGCACATAATATTTTTTATATTTTTATATTTTTTACTCTTTAACTTTTAATTCTGACTTCGTCTTTCTTCCTACCATGATCATACAAAGTAAGAGAATTATTAAAGAAAGAATGGTTCTTCAAAGAGAACACTTCATGGAAAAAGTCTTCAAAAGCAAACTATAAAAAAAAAAGAAAATCTTCTAAAGTTTTTATTGGACAAGTCAACTCAATCCAAGTTGGGTTTGTGTTGACTTTATTTGATGTAGGGCCAAGTCAACTAAAGAAAACACTTCTAGTTTATGAATTAAATCCATTAAATTTAAGTCAAGTAGCAGCATAACCTTATGCGTTTAGTTTTAGATCTTCGATGTCCAATAATTATATTGAATTCTAACGAAATTTAGAATTAAATCAAATTAAGTCCTAAACAAAAGAGAAAGTTCTATCAACTAATTTAAAACGTAAAAGAATAATTTCAGTGAAAAAATATTGTTCTTTTTAAGAGATTTAAATTCGAACAATTTTATTAATGTACATGGTTTATTAAGTATTAAAATCGAAATTCTTCCTAATCGACTAAATTGGCTCTAATAATAGGAGCATCACGTTTAAAACGTAGAAAGTCAACCATTTCATTGGTCTTTCCAAGCTGTACCAGCTAATTTAGCATTGTCAACGCCAATTTGGATACGATTGCAGGAAGAAAGTCGGTATACTCTAAGAGAATTCAGATTCAAATTTTAGAAAATATATTTTTTGAATATTTTATTTATCTAGAATATATCTGTAAACTACATTACTCGATTCTGGATCACGTAAGAAATCTAACGTCATCCTTTTAACACCTAGACCACTCAATGAATTCTAAAAATAATATTCTTAAAAGTGACAACCAAAAATACTTGTATTGCACCAACTGGTATCTCAAATCTTCATTATCTTATAACAAAAACATCCAAAGTGTTTGAGTAACACTCGTTAAGTCGAATGATACAAAGATTGATGTTTTTTAAGTTAAGTCTAATGTTTGCGTTTTGTTAATAGAAAAATTAAAGTCGATAGAGTTTGTTTATTCGATATGTCTCTAAACTTTATCAAAATCTGATGTAATTATCATATAAAATTATTTTTTTAAAGACTTCATAAAAATATATCGTATGAATCAATTGAATTAAATTTGATTATTTAAAAGCAACCGTTGGACGGTTGATTTAGGAGAACTAAACCAATGTTTGGTTAGCAGAGGATGAAAATATATGCTGTAATGGCATCTAAAACATGACAAGACACGATCAGACAATCGCAAAGCAGATGGTACGATGAAAGATCTGCAGACAGGATAGAAACGATCCAATCTAGGTATTTAAATAGCGGTTTTGACACCGTCTGACATCGTGATATTTATAATTATTATGTCTGTTGGAACATATGTTTTTTGAAAAATTTATAACCGTAATACTTACAGTAACCGTAATAATATATGTTATGTTTATAATTGCGATAAATATAATGCGACCAAAAAAATAACTACAACTACAATTAAAATCTCCGATCCCATCATCGGTTTCGGAATATTTGCCAACAATGTCAAAAAAACCCTTAGTTAACTAATGGCATGTCTACATAGACAGATCCTTTTCATGTCATAAAACTAATTTGGAAACACTCTTCCAAGGACGGAGATAAGATCACACATTGAGAGGAATAAAAATCTTATAAGCCTTTAATTTAAAAATTAGGAGGGACAAAAGTCTTATTTGACTACTAATATTTAAAATAAAAGAGCCTCAAATATAATTATATCAAAAATTTTGAGAGAGACTAGACAACAACCCCTTCCGGTCAATACACAACTTTGTTCATGCACTCTTGGATGTTTAAATTAGTAAAGAGAGAGAGAGAGAAAAAAAAAAGAAGGAAACAAGGATATATATGATCATCTTACACTATGGCCTTGTTTGACAATTAGCGGATAGCTAATAGTTGGTAGCGGATTATATTCGCTGATAGCGGATAGCTTATTGCATTAGTTGATTTGACTAGCGGATTGTATTAGTTGATTGTATAAAAGTGTTTGGTAAAATTAACTGATAGTTGTTTGCTTATTTAAACAAGCAAAATGACATATAAGGACATGATTGTATTCGATACTTGTTTGAATAGTTTATTAGTTATCAATATTTTGTATCTATTAATATTAATTAGATTATGAAAAATAAATTTTTAATATAACATTACTAAGCACATTTGAAGGATTTACATATTAATTTATTATTTATAAAATTATTTTTAATACAATTTAATTAATTATTAATTTAAATACAAATATAAATGTGTGAGAATAAAAAGGAAAAAAATTGTTTACAAATGTCAAAATGTAAATACGTGAGAGTGAAGAATTAAAATAGAAAATGTTAAATTTGTTGTGAATAAAATAAAGAAGAACAATAACAAGAACAAAGAACAATAATGAAAGAACAAAGAGACGAGAGAAGGAGATTTGTATTATTCTCAATATAGACTTGTGTACAATGCTTTCATCAAATCATCCATTTATAGGTATAAGAAGTACATAATACATTAAAATCTAATTAATGAAGATAATATTCATAATGATAAAGTAAATCAAATCTCCTTGATAAAGTTCTTATCATGATAGACATCTACATAGATAAATATTCATAACATTCCCTCTTGGATGTCTATGAAGATAATGTGACTCGTTAAAACCTTACTACGATAAAAAAATCAGTGAGAAAAAAATTTCTTTAGTGAAGGAAAAAGAGTGCACACATCTTTGATACTCATAATATGTTGCCTCATTAAAAACCTTACCAGGAAAACCCATTGAAACAAAACCTCGATTAAGGAAAAAAGAGTGCAACGCGTATTTACTCCCCTTATGAAAACATCACATAAGATATTTGAATCTTCATAATTCAATCTTGAATTATTTTTTGAAGATTGTGAGGGATGAAAATTTGGAGTAATATGTTTAATTTACCGTCTTTGATGTATTCACATTTCGATTGAGATATAAAATTTGTATTATCTCCATATAATATAGCTTGTATCTTATCTTGTAAAAGTAAATCACATATCTTCTGAATATGTTAGATCAATAGTCTTAGCCAAACACATTTTTGGCTTGCCTCATCCATAATAATGATTTCTACATGATTTGAGGAGTACTCAAAGCTCTTTGGGAGTTCTAATGATATTCAAATTATTATAATGCATCTTGATCCAAACTCCTTTATAAATTGCACAAGGAAATATGATCATTCTCATAATATTTCCTCAATAAGTACTCACTAAGGCGATTATGTCAAATGCGCCAAAATATACATATTCAAGGGGACATATCTAAATAAATTTCCTCAAAAATTTCCAAATGCTTCTAGCATTTTAAATCCTTCAAGGATAAATAGGGATCCATAAAATAATTAGACGCATATAAAATATTTCATAACTGCCAAAGTAATTGCATCCACCATGAAATAATTAAAATTCTTCATAAATCATAATTCAAGTCGTATTTACGAATATTTATTTGTGCTCCACTTGCGTTACACCTTTAGGTGTTTGGATTGGTGGTCAAAATACTTCTCTTTTAGAAGTTTAAAGTGTCTTTCTACGTTGGCCAATTCAATATCTATACTTTTGGATAGATTTATATACAAGATTCTCATTTTGTTTATTTACTTCTATAGAAGTATTATATGTAAAATTGTTGTCGACAACTTTTATTTTCTGGTTTCATTCTTTTACCGTATTGACATAACTTGTCGAGATCTCTTTTCAATATTTATTTCAGGTACCTGGAACTCTTCTAGAGTTTTATTATTAGTTATATCTTGGGTCTCTTCAGGAGCACCCGCCTCCAATATATGACCATCTCATATTACTTTCCATTTACAGGAATTTTGATAATTAGAACCAGTTTCAACTATCATGCTTCAGGCATGATTTACACCAATTCGCTCTAATATGTAATTCAAATTTAGAGCATTTTAGCTGGTATATGAGACTTGATTATTCTCATTAGGTCAGTAAATATGTCTGGCAGTTGACATATAATAACATGAATTATCTTATGAACTTTTGGTTCATATATGAGGATCTAGATGATGATAATTCATTTTACTTCTTTATCCAGCTGATTATTCTCTCCCCTGATGTTGAGAAAAATCATCTCATGAATAATTCTCCAATTAATGTTTAAGAATTTAAACATAAAAGAAAACTCATATTCAATATATATTCTCAACCCTTTTTATATACCCATTTGTGCGGTGTGGTGGATCAATTCAACTATATATCGCACATTCAAAAATTCTAAAATGGAAAATATGAATTCTGACCAAAAGTTAATCATAATTGGGAGTTTATTATAACGATGCATATAAGTGTTGCTATATGTGAAATACCATATAGATAATAAATGCTTTGTTATCATAGTTTAGGTATTAAAGAGGAGGCATCCAATTAAAATTTTGCTAAATCATATTTTTAATAATCAATAGGCTTTGTAACAGTTATTTCAACTGATATAGCTTAAAATATAAACCCACCACCTTTAGCAAGACGAATAGTCCTAATTGCATAATCTGAATCTTTTCTAATCAATCTCACAAACTCCTGGTTGTTAGTTGATAATACATATGTAGATGCATCTACTAAAATCATATAAAAACTTTCCACCTTTGTGGATATATGGGGCCATATTTTCTTCAGATATGCAAGACATGTAGTCTCGACTTTAGTACAAGAACTTTAAGTTCTTTTTGTTAAGTGGGATCTTAATCCATTCTTTTGAGAACATGCAACAAAAGAACTTCAGGTTTTTTTAGTAAGTGGAGTTTAATCAATTCCTTTGTGAACATGCACCGCAAGAACTTCAGGTTCTTTTAAAAAATGTGCGTATAAATCTTAATATTTTTTGCATCATTATTGGTCAGAATGGTCTAACCGATCATGCCAATTATATATAAGTATATATATCTCTGAATTTATAAAATTTTGGTTTACCATAACATGTGATTCAATCTCACTTGTACATGCGTGGTACAAATTTTGAAATAAAAATTTCTTTGAAACTTGATAATACATTGTCACCAAAAATTGTTTTTTTGAATATGAATATATCTAGCTCTTTCAGAGCTTTCAATGAAAACTATTCTTTTGGTATGATTATATAGCTCTTCTAGAGCTTTCAATTGACTTTTTGGCTACCAGAACTTATATTTAAATTGACACATTTCATATGCCAATTGATAATATATGTTATTTATAATTTTCGAAGGATTTTTTGCGAACTCATATTGATCTCTTAAAATTTCCACTTTTAGTGGTGACAATATTATTACCATTAGCGGTAATTATTATAATATTCACAATTCTGCACTTTTCAGAATGTGCTTTCTCTCAAGCACTTATTGCTCTTTTAGAGCATTAATATTTCCAGTACTTTGAAATATAGTACTCACGTTTTCCCTTACATTTAAATGGGAAAAATAAATCTTATGCTTCTGCTAAGCATAGATCGTCACAATTGATTGTATTTGATAAGTAATCATGTGAAATAAAATAAATAAATGTCATAATATATATATATATATAAAGCATAAATAATTAATGCATAAAGTAAATAAACATAAAGCAAAGTAATCATGAGAACAAAGATTTAATCCTCGTCGCAACATTATTAAATCAGTTCACAAGATCCTTTAGAAATCTCCTTTGAGACCAATAGCCTCGCAGAACAGGATGTCCATCCAATATACTTGGATTAAACCAACAGAATAGAGAACATATTAACTAATTAAAGAACATGCTTTCAACATTAAATTTATATATCAAAACATTTTATAATAAAACATGTTTTAGGTGTTAAAATAACAAAATATATAATCGATTTATTATTATTATGGTGTTTATTAGTTAACTAAAATATAGCATAATAGAAAAATGAGATACATACCAAATAATTAGCATACGGCAAGTACGAGTCTAATGGTTTATAACATCGCATTAGTAATAAAAAGGATTTCATTTACTTAGAATGATCTTTATCACTCTTGTCATCCTTATAATCTCACTTCTGGTGGGTTATCACTTTTGTGATCCTTATAATCCCACTTCTGGTGGATATAAGTATTTTTGAACTGACCATTTTGTTCATGTCTATATTCATAGCATCGACCACAACCACAACTGTTAATGTGGCTTTTATTCTTTCCGCTATATAATGTCACATTCACTTCAGGGAATGGAGCGGAGTAAATTTAATGTTATGTTTGCATTCACTTCAGATAATGCCTCATATGAAAATTCTTGAATCAAAATGAATTTTTATAATCTGAACTTGGGAACATTCACTTATGAGAATGGATCGGAGTAAATTTAATGTTATGTTTGCATTCACTTCAGGGATGCCTCCCATGAAAATTCTTGAATAAAAAATGGAGCTGATTCAATAAGATATACTTATTTATTATATCTCCATCCATCTAGCGAAAGCATAGTAATTTATTAACCAAATTAAATTACCACATCCAATAAATCATTGGTTAACTTTTAATACTTCTTATTCTTCTTCGATCCAGTTTGATGTAGTCAACTATGATAATTAGAGATTTTGATATATGTTTACCCCATATGATGTAAACAATAATATATTGCTACAAAACAAGATGTTAGTATTGACTGGAAAAATAAATCAAAGAAAATAAATTATACTTAATTGTGTTGTGGTATATAACCATCGTCTTAGAATTAAATCCGTCATGATTGGTGTAATCTCTGAAATAGACATTATTTGTATTTATCTTTAGTCAAGCCATGACTTTTTCAAATCATTTAACTATATCATGTGAAACTCAAACACGGTTAAAAATATTCACTCTCGTTAATAAAATAAAATAAAAATAATAAAAACTCTCATCAATATTACTAACAATGTACTTAAGTCAATCATGTAGATTATATATTTAATTAATCCTTAAAAAAACAATGTATCAAAAATCCACAAATTCTTTAAAATTCCGAACTCAAGCTATATTGTTTTTTTTTACCTTTTTCTGAAAAATCTAATTATTGTAATTAGATTTTTCAAACAAAACCGTAATATTAAAATGATAATGCTTTAAACAAATGATATTAAAATTTTAATATCCAATACTTAATCTTTATTTTTAATCTCGAAGTCAATTTTGTTTTTTTTTTTGAAACAAATATAATAATTGAGCGCATACGTAATATATTAATATCAAAACTAGATTTGATCGGCTCCTTCGTCGTCCAAATCTTCATGTGGTTTGACGAAACTTAATATGGAAGTAAAGCAAAATAGAGGGGCAAGTGGTAACTACATGGGTTTTGTTGCAGATTCATGAGATGAGACTGAGACATTTGTTGCGGCAATATACTTTCTCTTGGTACGAGGAGTCTAGACAACAAAAGTTAGGATCTGGTGTTGTTTTATCATTAGAAAGAAAATACAGATAATCGTGCTAATATCCTGTAAATAAAATAAAAAAAGAACAAGAATAAAAAATAATAATTAAAAAAGAAAAAGATAAGAGAAAGAAGAATATTTGTATTATTTGTAATATAAAATTGTGTATAATACCTTTTTTAAATTATCTATTTATAGCATAAAAAGTACATAATATATTAAACTCTAATTAATGAAGATAATATTTCTAATGATAAAGTAAATCAAATTTTATTGATAAAGTTCTTATCAAGATAGACATCCACATTATAAATATTTATAACAAATTAAACTCTAATGTCAAAATTAAGCCAATTCGCTGTTCTAATTCGTTATTCACTAAGCATCCAAATTAGAAGATTTGACCTGTCAAACCTCTAAATTTAACTCAAACTGTTGTTTATCAAACATGACCTATACAAAATTTAAAAGTTTTACATATTTTTTAGACTGTTAGATGAGATTAACATTGTGAGGCTTAAGGGGACATAGTTTACTCAAATTTGTATCATTTGCTCGGGAAGTTTTAAAACTATTGAAATTAAGCCATAATCCTTTAGAAAATTTATTATTTAATTAATTTTTAAGATCATGTCAATTTCACAGTTAATGAAATTAAGTTTTATCCTTAAATTTTTTCATTTAATTAATTGACATGTCAATTTTAAAATTAATGAAATTAAACTTTAACTTTTTATTTTTTATGATTTAATTTTTTTTGTAGAACCTTGTTACTTTAAAAGATAAGCAACTTGACCTATCTCATAATTTTATTCTAGTTCTATCTTTGTTATTACAAACATCATGAACATGGGCGTAACTATGAATGAATTAGTGGAGGCCACAAAAATATTAAAAATTAAAAAAATTATATGGTAAAATTATTTTTTATGCCTCGAAAAATACAAGGTTCAGTGCTGGTCTTCCCTAAGTCTAATTTTTTTTAACATCACCCCCTCAACAAATAATATTGTTGAGTTCCGCCAATGATATGAACATGGGATCACATTCGAGATTGTTCTTTACTTTATGGACCATAACAAGAACGTGGTCTTCTCTCTTGTCTCTTTCTAACCAATTTCAACAATTCAAAAGAACTCCATGAAATAAAACCCAGATTTGTTAAATGCTTAGTAAGTTTTCTCATTTTTCTATAAAGTTAAGTGTTTGGTTGAATCCACTCCGACCACATACACCATTGCTCATTGGCTGAACACTAAACGTCACAAAACTATGATTGGAGGATCCCTATTTGTTTATTTGAAATTGCCTTATTGGCCTGGCCCTCTCAGCATCCATATTACCGATGATGCATTCCAGTGAAGCCTAACACATGGTGGACTTGGTCAACTTACACAACAATATTATAGTTATATATATGGCCTAGTTCTAGTTTTAGTACCTATAATATGTTGAAAGTTTGGATTTAGTCCCTTTAATTTGATATAACTTGACTCATATATTTTATAATATTACTAGTAGATCCAAACTGATAACACTATTATTGTTGTCGTTAAAACGACGGCGTGGATTTTTTGTTGATAACTTTAACCCATATTTGTACAAAAAAAAGAGAGTTAAGTTTTCCACTATACAATTCACATAATCATTTTAATGACAATAGTTAAGAGTGTTAACAATTTGGACTTACTAATAGCATTTTAAAAGTGCACGTGTCAATTTAGATTTAATTATGAATTTCATCTTTTTATTTCATAAAGACTAAGAAACTCGATGAACACAGGATCAAGTTCGTCTGAGTTTTGGTAAAAACATGAACTGCCGATTTTTTTGTTAATTTGATGTATACAAACACCCGGATTACTAAATTTTGATGATATATTTGAATATAAATTGTTGAATTATGGATTAATGATTTAATGACAAGGTTTGATAATACTTTATAATTGCACTTATTTATTGGTTTCCATAAAATACAAGGACCTGTTTTTGCCAAATTAAAATAGATGGACTAACTTCCTAGTTTCATATTAAGTAAAGAGATGGAATCCATAATTAGAGCACCAATTGACGCTAAACTAGAGTAAAGACTAAATACTAAATTTTATCATAATAGAGGGACTAAAACCAAATTAGACCCATTTATTTTTACAATAGTTTTGAGCTGGTAGAGATGGCCCCAACCATTGATGTCAGCACATGTCACATCGATATTGAGAAAGACATACGTGTGTTTATATATATGTATAGGGTAAGAAAAATTCTACTAAAAAATCAAATTTTGATTTGATTTGATTTGATATTGAAAAATTCTACTAAAAACTAGACTTGAATTTGTAAATTCATAAATTTGACTAAAATTTTTTTAAATAAAATTTGAATTATGAAATGAAACTTCAAATAATTTTAATTTTTAGGAGATCGGTTTTTAAGTTTGAGTTGAGTCCATCAACTTTGCATGATATACGTATATCACGTATGAAAGAAAATATGAATAAATCTAAATGTATAGAGTAAATGGTTATAGAAAACCATTTAAATTAAAATTAATTAGTATCATGATATTATAAATGTTTACAATTAAATTTAAACAGAAATTCGAACAACTCCACTAAAAAAATTCAAATAAAATTATATTATAAAACAAGACTGATCAACTTGACTAACTTAAATTTTTTTGACTCGACTCGATCGAATTTTCAGTTATGCACATACACACATACATATATGTGTTGGTTTCATTGTTTGTTTAAGTATTTGGTAAATATTACAGAACTGACCCTTTCCACCTTGGGGACAAGCAACCAGTGTCTAGCTAGGTTCAACAACAATGGCCGAAGATGCTGGAGCTAGTGGTTCAAATAACGATGGCGGCGGCGGCAGAAGCATCAAGGAGCAAGACAGGTTACTTCCCATAGCCAACGTTGGTCGGATAATGAAGCAAACCCTGCCCCCGAATGCGAAAATCTCAAAAGAAGCCAGGGAAACCATGCAAGAATGTGTCTCCGAGTTCATAAGCTTCGTCACCAGCGAGGCATCCGACAAGTGCAAAAAGGAACGGCGCAAGACCGTCAATGGTGACGATATTTGCTCGGCTTTGGTGACGCTAGGCTTCGATGATTACGCGGTGCCGTTGAAAAGATACTTGTACAAGTATCGAGAGCTTGAAGGAGATAAAGCAGCAGCAAATCAAGATCATAACAGCAATATTGAAGACTCTAATCTGGAGAGGTATTGATTAAACATGTTTTTTTCTCGTCTTTTTTTTCTTTTCATTTTTTGGTTGCTAGATTTAACAATAATCAACAAGATTTGGGTCTTATATTTCACTTGATTTTTATGGATTTTTGTTGGATAGATGAGAAACAAACAATTGACCTGATCTCTAGTGAGTTTGCTTCAATTTCATGTATGGAATCTGTGCATCATTTGTTTTTTCCCCATCTTCACCAACTACTTTTCCTTCCATTTTTAGTATTTTTGTGTCCATTTAATTGTTCATGTTCCGAATTCAGGACTATTCCCCCTAAAAACATAGTCAGCAACATTGTTCTTCCCAATCTTCAGCAGTCGGTGCTGAATTGCATAGCTTGTACAATCGTATAAGACTCAGGACAGTAGAACAGGTCTTTAGTGACGTTTCTAAACACCACTAAAAGTAAGAGGAGAAATCAAGAAATGTTTGTTGCCCATACAAATGACGTCGTTGAAAACCAGAAACCAGTTGATTTAGTGAGATGAGACACTAGATCTTTTAAGCAAAGCCGGGAGTTCAAACACTCTATGAAGCACAGATACTTCAATCTAATGTCGTATCACGTATCTGATACATATACATAAGGGAACATATTGGGTACTCCTAGTATTTCATCTCCCTATTTTTTCTTATTCTCCCACAAGTTTTCTGTATTTTTTCTTGTTTCTTTTCGACTTTTCTCTTGCTCACATGATTCAACTATAAGTATACTAATATGTGTTATGCCATGCTCACATGATTTTTTTATGACTTTTTATTTTTATATTTTTTAAAATATAAAATTTATTTTATATTTGTCGTACCCTTATCGTACTCGTACCCTACAATTTTAAAAATTATTATTTTCCATCCCTGTTTCTATACCCGTATCTTGTTTGTATTTGTATCTGTGCAATATAATAAATATTGATGTTGTGAATGAAGAAAACTGAATTAAAAAAGTGACATGATAATGAGCCTCGACCACTTACATTTTTCTTTATAAACACAGCTGAGTACAAGGAAGCTACTAGGAAGACATAGTATGTTGTTTATAAAGGTATTTACCGACGTTTCTTTCAGCTGCGAATCTCTTCCAAAATTGTCATAACATATGGACATTCAGCGACAGTTATCTCTATAAAACGTCGCTGAAAACAAAGACACTAGGATTAAGAATACATGTACGTATGTATGTAAACCAGAAATGAAGTCAAATTCTGGCCAATGTCATCCAAGTTTTCTGCCATCCATGAATGGTATCAAATTGTGTAGATTTTGACCTGGTTAAAATATCTGTTTAGGGTTAGCTAGGGTTCTTCCCCTAAATGTTGGGGAGCTGTCTAGTTAGCTAGGGGGTCATCATTCTACAGATACCAGTGCTGTTATATTTGCTGTTGAAATGAACCAAATCAGGGGTAGGTACGAGGTGCGACTGATGTAGGGTGAGATTAAAAGACGATAAATTTTAAAATTTATCTAAAAATTTAAAATATTAGACTTTTTGATAATATTTAGGTTAAATTTTTCGTATTTTTTGACAAGTTTCGATACTTACAAAATAAGTTTTGATATTTGTTTTTTTATAATATTGTAAGTTTTTGGACAAGTATCAATACTTACAAAAATAAATTTCGATACTTATCAAAACACGAAAAAATCAACATAAAATGTTATCAAAATATCTAACATTTTAAGTTTTTAAATAAATTTTAAAACTTACCATCTTTTAGCAGTACAATAAACCTATTATAACTTAGACTCTCCCAAAACAAGTCCTCAACCAACTAACTACATTCATATCATTTAAATGAAGAACTGTTCATTTCTCTTATGAGTCTTTGCCACATTTAAGGTGGAAACAGATTAGGGTTTCCATTGTATGTTTGTATGTATGACCTTGAGAATATATCTACCAGTCATTTCATTTCTGCAGTATTTATTTAAAAATGAGCAGTTACTCATTAACATGATTATAATATTGGATTGAATATTCGGGGAATCCTCAATGTCCAAAACTGTCCACAACTCCAAGAAAAAGAAAAGATAAAAGAAGAATATTTTTAATTGAAAAATAGTTAATTGCATCACATGCCTCTAGGCTATAACTCGTATTTTGAATTAGTATCCAAACATTTTAAGGTTTCAATTTCATACCCAAACTATAACTCTCGCCGGGGCGGATCTTGGTGCGATAGTTTTTTTTTTTGGGGGGGGGGACTTAATCAAAATTTTAAAATCTTTTGGTGGTCTGGTCAAAATTTTCAAAATTTTTGAGGATTTAATGATATTTTTTTAGAAAAAATGAGGATGTAATTAAAAATTTTGAGAGATTTAATGATTTTTTTAACAATTTGTGGAACTTAATTAAAAACATTAAAAAATATTTAAGATTTAACGAGAATTTCTAACAAATTTGAGGGGGGCTAATTAAAATTTTTAAAATATTTTAGGGGTACAATTCAAATTTCCCCAAACCTTAGGGGTGCCAAGGCCCCCTCTTGGCTTATCATCCGCCCCTGACTCTCGCTCTAAGTTGACATCCAAACTTTTGAATGTTTTTTAATTTCTTCCTCAAATCAACTCTAATTCTAAATTGGTCTCAAACTTCTGAACGTTATAATTTCATCCTCAAATTATCGGTATACGTTAATCATATCTCTTGTTAATAAAATCGTTATGAAATTTGTTAATTGCCATGTAAACAACGATGTGTGTTATGTGATAATATGTTGCGGCATAAACGATAATTTGAGGATGAAATTGAAATGTTCAAAAGTTTGAGGACCAATTTAGAATGAGTTTTAGGATATAACTAGAACATTCAAACGTTCAAGAGACCAGCTAAGATAATTTTGAATTATACTTTTACGACACGATCTAACTGATTAGATCAAATCATAATAATTTTGTATCAAATTAAAATGTAGTTGGTTTATATCAACTAAATCTTAAATAATGCGAATTTTAAGTTGATTATTTAACAAGATTAAAGTGAAAAAAATTTATTAATTGACCGCGTGATCAAGGATGATCATGTTGCACATATTGTATGGATTCGAATCTTAACATTTGCTAAAACCTCTCTGCTTAATAGAAAAAAAAGTGAAATGAATCCAAGAAAGGAGGAATTGGCCACACCATGTGATTATGTTGCTCCAACAATGAAGTCTTTCATGTGCAAAGGCCAGACATTTTCTACTTTTCATAGAATATTTTATGTCTGGTTGCAATCTCAAACGAAGGGTTTACAAATATATAGTTGAAGTTCATCACTAAAAATCAACCATTGGCAACAATTATGAAAGGTGTATGGAACCCTAATTATTTTGTTCCCATTTTAACTATCATGATCAACAACATTTAAATAGAAATTTAATTGTGAATCCAACGAGTGATTCCAATAAAAAAGAGAATGTTGTTCATCATAGGAGACTCTGATCAATCTAAGTGCTTCTTAGGTATGTTATTTGGACTCTTTCATTGTTCTTGAATTATTCGTTTCCGATATTCATGTCTGATTCATGGAAATAAGAATATGACCTACAAATACATAAATAAAAAAACTTGGAAGAGTCTAACTATGCCCATATCGGAAACATGTACCTAATTCTCACACTCGAATCTAAGTAATGTAGTTATAAGGTTATTATATATGTGGCCATAATCTTCTATCACTCCCTGTGCTATGCTTGATTTGTAGATCTCTAGTCCTCGTATTCTAATTTGATCAATTTTAGTCCATGCATTTTTCAAAATTATTACAAGGTATTATCTGTTCATAGATATTTTTAACCCCTTTACAATAAGCATACATTTTTGTAGACAAAATAATTCGAACCGTGTCCTAAGATGAACATATCCGTTTTTTCATTAGGACACTTAATAGGTTTTGTTCAAAATGTATTTGTGTTTGAAATTTGTATTACGTATGTATAAATAATTTTATTGTGTCTGACGGTTCATAAAAGTTGTCTAAAATAAATAAATATAGAACAAGAAGAACTTGACTTAAGCCAAATGGATACAAGTTCTTTATAGGTCAAAATCGTAAGATATTCAAGTTAATTTAGAAAATAACTCGTACGGCATTTTCAAATGTAAATCTCAAGATGTGCACAATCTGTAAAATAAATAACTAACATAAATAAATTTATATTTTAAAGTGGATAATTACCTACCCTGAAATCAACGTGAATCCGTCACTGGTTATAACGAGATGCGATGAATTTATTCGAACAGTTAACCCTGAAAACATAATTACACTTTAACACAAATTATTAACCCACTACTGCAAAGAACCAGTAGGAGGGAGTTTTAAAACCTCAAGAAATTTCAAAATTATTCCACATACGTCATCTAGGAAAATATCTTCCCTTCCAAATTCCCACAGATTGCAGAGATAAAGAAACTATGGACACCTGGTTTTATGTTTGATGATTAAGCCTCATTGTTGGTGTTCTTATCAGCAATCATGGTGCCAAGTTGCCAACTTTCAAAGCTGATGTGTTACTTTTAGTTATTTTTCATGTCACGACTTTATATTAAACCTATTCAAGTGTTGGGTCAAAATTGTATTAAATATTTTCGGGGTCGTAAGAGAAAATTTAAAAATGAGTTTTTATATAATAAAAGTATATATAACTATCCGAATTTTTGAGTTAACAAATAGTCGTTAATCCGAGTTATGAATCTTTGTGTGGGTTTGGGTAATTAGAATTTTTGGGCCAAGTTAAGCCTTGATGGATGGGAAATGGGACCAAATGAGATACTAGGAGGACAAGACACCTTTTGGTGAGATTATCTCCCCGTACACTTTCTTCATCTTTTATCTTTCTCATCTCTCTTCATCTTTTTCTCTTAAATCACCCATGGCCATTTTGATTAAAGGCAGGGACGGATCTAGGGGTGCTGGGGGCAGCCGCACCCCCTAAAAATTTCAAGTTTCCCTATAATTTTATATATTTATTTTGTATTTTTTATTGATAATCTAATTCTGCACCCCTTAAACTCTTGTAATTTTGCACCCCCTACATTTCTAATATAGTTTCCTGATAGTTTGCACCCCCTTACATGAAATCCTAGGTCTGTCCCCGATTAAAGGAGCTAACTTTAATGCTCATTTCTTCCACCCAAGTTTCAAGATTTTAGTATGTTGATCCCCTCCTCATAAACTTCAAGAAAAATGTCTTCTCTCCTCAAATGAGATTTCTTCATGCTTGAGTCAAAGAGGAAAGTTCAAGGGAGCTAGGGTAAGAGCTTAAATTCGGATTTTTTGCTAAAAGGTCAGTACATCTATGACTCCCATGTTTTTTGAGGATCATAAAATAATTACCTTGCTTGATGTTATGGTTTAGGGTTGCTAGATTTGGTGATGGGAGTGTTTAAATGCTTGTTAATGGTAAATCTGAGATTTGGTGTTAAAATGGTGTAAAAATGATAGGAAACCACTTAACTTACCTTCCATAACTTGTAAGTTCATTTTGGAGTCTTTTCATGAAGGTTTAGGGGTGTTGGAGATGATTTACGAGCTCTAGAATTTAAATCTAGGCTCGTGTACCGATAAGATATGAACCAGTATCTGTATTTGTACCCTGTTTATTGAGTGTCAAACTCAAGCGAGTATAAAGGGCCGTATAGGTAGACATGGGGGCGTATCAGTACCGTTTATGTTTCATCAATTCTAGTGGCAAAAATCAGTGTCAGTACGCTCGGGGGTGTATCGGTACATTTCCTCGTGTACCAGTACAGAGTTGTCAGTCAACCCCTTTCCTTGAGAAGGTAGGTATCGGTACGCGCATAGTGGGTATCGATACCCAGATAGGCGTATCGATACGCGAGATAGAGTATCGGTACCCTCTAGGCAGTCTGCCCCAAAATATCAACTTTCATCCGGAAGGTTGAAAATTATATTGTTCGATCCAATAGACTTCTAATGGCCTAAAATGAGTTGTAAAATTAAGAAAACAAAAAATATCTTCCTACTCGAGCATAAAACTTAAGAATTTGGTAAAATCCTTGTATGACTTGTGTGTTGATAGCAACCATAGGATGTTATGGTTCCATGCTAATGTGGCGTGCCATGTGGGCACTTGAGTGATGGGATCCGGATACCCAAGACGAGTTGCAACACCATGGTAATAGAAATATCGATTGGAGGTTATCGATGCTATGTAACCCGAGCCTCATTCGAAAGTACTCGAGGGGGATTCCGAGTATGGGTGTATATTCTGATTCTAGGTGACCCGGTCTCACCCATAGTGTAGATGCTCGAGGAAGGATTTTGAGCATGGGTGTATGTTTCGATGCTATGTGACACGGCCTCACCCAGGGTGTATGTTTCGATGCTACGCGACCTGGCCTCACCCATAGAGTGTACGTTCTCGATGTTGTGTGACTCGGGCCTCACTCTAGTGTTATTGTTGTATGGTATGTGTGTTTTGCCCATATGATCTGATGAGATCTCGGACATGGTTGGGCCTTGTGTGCCATGTATGATATCCTACACATGTTTTAACTTAATGGGATTGTGATCTCGAGATTTATGAAGCATTGTGGAACATGTAAGACTTTTTGTAAATTAAGAATGTCTTGAGATGGTGTTGGGAGGCTTGTTTGATCAATCGAGATAGCCAAAAGGAGGTGAATTGGAATTTTACTTGGGTGGATGAATGACTAAGTAATAAAAATTTAGACACGATGATTTATAGTGGTTCGACTTCTAAACCAAGTCTACCTCCACTACCTTAGCTATCCACACTAAGAATTTTCCACAAATCTACTAATTTGTCTTTCCTTTTTTCGGGATCAAGGAGATAACCCTTACAATCAAGACTTATACTCCAAAGTCTTGAAACCATCTCTTACAAAGAGACTACAAATTAGCAAACAATGAAAAACCTCTCTAGGCAAATGTGTTTGCAATTTTAAGCACTCACCCAAAATCCTAAACACTTGAGCAAATGTGACAATTTGGCTCACTAGTGTTTCTACAAGAAATATGACAATTTTAGCTCAAAACTAGATTTCTCAATACATAAATGTTGGTAGTTGTTTCTTATTGTTGCATGGCTGCATGAAGTGGTCTTTTAAACCCTCTAATGTGTTCATGATTGTTACTAACCGTTGGGGTTGATTTGGAGCCGTTGAGGTCTTTAATTCCAGCAATAAATGCACTTCTGGAGCATGGTGTATTGGTACTCGCGAAAGGGTATCGGTACATGCCTTGAGAAAAATATAGCTGTTGGAGCATTTAATACAAAGGGTGTCGGTACACGATATAGGGGTATTAGTACGCACCCTAGGGTATTAGTACGATTGAAGCCATACTAGTACTCAATTTGGCTACTAGAATTTGCCAAAACTCAGGGACAAAGATACTCGAAGAGCCGTATCGGTACGGGCACTTTGGGTATCGGTACGGGTGAATCTGTACCGGTACTCAGGGCCTGTTTTTGAAACTTTGGCTATTTAAAATCATTTTAAGTATGTCAAAAACCCTTTGAAAACATTTCAAACATATTTTTCAAGTTTATGGACTTTTGAAATATTTTTGCAAATTAGTTTAAGTCCAAAAACATTTTTCTTTAAGTTATATCAAAATCAAATATCTCAACAGATAGGTGATCCAAGAACTCTAGCTTGTATAGGCTAGATGTCGACTCATAGACAGTGAAGCCATACTTATGCTCTTTAGACTATAAATGTCTCGCATGCTTATTTTATGATAATCGCGAATTGTGGTAGAGTAGAAATGTACCACTGAGCTTTGTAAGCTCAACGATCGAAATCTTTGTTTTCGTGCGTAGATTGATCATCGGAATGCAGGATCAAGAAGTATTATTAATACGGGATTTCAACAAGTATTGATCAACAGAGTACAACACTTGTATCTAGTGGGTTGTGTATTCATAGGACCTTATGTGGTCGAGTCTGTATCTTATTTGAAATATTATTTTAAAATACGATGTTTTAAGTTTGGAGCTCCAGTTTTGTAAACTGGTTTATAATGTTTATTTAATTTCACGAGGATATGCATGATTTGATTTAATTGGAAAAGGCTAAACTTATTATTTTAAATAAAAATTTGAGGGTCGGGTTTTGGGTTACCCAAATGTAGTACTTCGGATCGGGATCGGGGTGTTACAGTATATGTCGTTACTTTGAACAACAAACTTAATATTTCATTAATAAACCATAGAAACATGATCAAATTTTGTCAAACACCTTATTTTCATTGTTTTGTTAAGAAAATATCTTAAACACAACTAAAAAATAAGGTACAATCACTAACTTAATAAGGTACAATTACTAACTTACATGATTTTTACTTGAGAAATTACTAAAATTGTAAAGGTAGAAAATAGAGGTCATGACCGGGTGCTCGTGTTGCTCCCATTATAAGAAGGTATTGCGTTGGGTCATTCATTAAATTTGAAGTTTCGGTCAAAATTTGAGAGAATTTGGACAAAAATAAGACTTTAAAAAAGAAACGAGATCTGAATGGTCAACATTCGGTTAACAATCAATCAACGTGAACTTCATAGAATGTCACACCATCAACAGAACAATAATGATAATGACAAAAGAATAAATACACCAAAATTTACGTAAAAAATTCTTTCGAAAATAGTCACGGTCAAAATAAAGAGAAAATTCACTATAATGTTAAAAGAGATTACAAGAAGATTTTGTGCCTCTGACTTTGAGACGATTTAGTTATCCCTAACTCGGAAACCACAATATTTTCTTCAATTTGATCACATCATGTATATTTCGAGTCGAAAATTCGAATCACTTCTTCTAACAGAAACCAATAAAAGTGATTTTAATTAATCATGTGCCTTTCACTTTTTGTTACAATTTCACATTGGGGTTCAAACGTGTTTGTTGCTTTGTTAATTAATGGTAGTGGGATGTCCACCGAACACATGACTTCTCCATTGAAACTTCGTTTCCTTTTATTTTAACGTAGGGAAATGAAACTCGTTTTGGGTTTCAAAAAGATTCAATGAACATGCTCTGCCAAATTGCTAAATGGCTGCCATCTGAACCAAAACCAACGGTTCATTTCAAAGTCCAAACTCACAAAAACACCCTGAAAAAGTGTATTTTGCCATCATGAAAACACCATTGCTGTCCCCTCTCCCTCTCCTCACTTTCTCCTTTGTCAGGCTGAAACCTAATTCTCTCATTTGAATTTATCGGTATCTAATTTATTAATTGATTAATTCAGATCATGGCTCATCACGAAGGCGACTACTAACTCAGTTTGCTCCAGTCACAATCTCACTTTGCTTAAGGAATATAGTGTATCATTTTCGACACCTGCAATCTTTTAGTTAGAAGTATTGCTCGGATTATAATATCACTTGAAAATATAAACATGTAAGAATCGAAGAAATGGTGTCGGGAAGGAACATTGTTCTTCCTAAGAGACCTGAGTTCAAATAGCTTTGTTTGCAAGGTGTGTGTGAATTTTCTCTGTTAAAATTGAATAGAAACTACCATGAGACCACATCAAGAATGTTAAAATAATACAAGGTTGAAGTTGGTCTATTATGCTGATCTCATTTCCCTCAAAGTTTCTCCACTTTCACGCAATTTCCATGGAAACAAAATAAATGATGGTTTCATCTCATAGTTAGTGTGCAAATTGGAGTGTTAGGAGCATTAATCCATGCATTATAAAAGTGATCATTTCATTATTAATGTTGATCATGTTGTCATAAGATCTTATGGAGAATATTCCTTGTTGTTGAACACTCCACTTAACTGATTGAATCATCATTTTTTCACTAATTAAATGTTAATTGTTATGACATTGTTGAAATTTGAAACATAAACTTTCTAGTACAGTGTGAAACTTGCGTTTGATCCTCTTCAACTTGCTTAACTATGCATATATTGTGTTGTTTGCCTTTACCCCCCCCCCCCTTCTTATATCATCAATATTGTTGATGGAAATCTAGGTGGAGATTATTGGTTTTAGGGAGGATAAAATTTGAATTGTTCGATGAATTCTGAATGAAACGAGTTTTCTTTATTCATAAGTGAATGTCGAACAATGCGGGGTGAATTTTTTATAATGGGTACAAAGAATCATCTCGTCTTAAAGAAATCATTTCACCTAAAGAGATAACATGGTTGGACGAGCTTAACTTTGTTATCTCTTTAGGTAGAATGATTTCGGTGAGATGAATTTCTGTACAATAATGTTATATATATATATATATTGTTTGTTTTAAACTATTTATATTTTATACTTATTTTGTTTCGATTTATTCGAATATCCTTTAATATAAATTTTTTTAAAAAGAATTGAGCATATTGGATATTTTAATTTCTGCACCATTTCAGCTTAGAATTACCAAATTTTTGCCATAACAACTAGCTTGGTGCTTCCCTCACACCAATAAAGTGATTGTGTGGGCTCTCTCCTACCTTTGCCACTAACAAGAAGGTTCTGCTTTCCCTTGAACCATGGAAGAGAAATGATTCTGTTTAGTTTTGTTCGATTCCTTTTACTGTTTCATTGTTTCGATTCTTCGTTTTTCTTGAAATGTTCATATTCAATACTTGGTTTAACACCGGGATATGCATATTCGTATCTGACACTCAGGTTTGAATCCGAGGTGGTGCTGATGGCACTGATGTTGTGAGCTTCCCCACATGATTGCAAAGCTTCTTTTCTTATTAGGAATCTGATGACATAAAACCCCACAATTTTCCATTAATCATACATATGCTTACACCAGACTGACTTATACCACAACAGTGCAGTCCATCAATGATACAAACTAAATGTATAGCAAATTACAACCCAAGGTTACAGCCGATAAGCATTCGTTACATCTGCAACTACGGTTAGACACCATTCTTTAAGTAGAGATTTCGGGTTCGATCTTTGCGAAATCCAGGGTTCTCTTGCCTTGTAACTTGTTAGTCACGTAATGTTTACTGTAATCTCCATGATTGTATCGTCTGTATCTGCATGGATTCTTCTCGTCCACTAATTCTGCCATCGGACCGAGCTCTACTTCGTAGCATAGAAAGTGATGATCGAAAGGCGGTCTTTTTCCTTGTGAGTCACGGCTCTGTGTTCCACACTCTTGTATCTTCCATTTGTAAGAACCTGAAACAAACAAGAAGGGGAAAAAATCTCAGAAAGGTTGATAATTTTGGACTTTGTCTTAAAAAAAGACATATATCAAGGTTATATGTTCCATGTTTTTGTTACTTCGATAGTGTCGCCGATGTTGATCACGAGTGCATTCGGAATAGGCTGAACTGGCACCCATTTCCCGTCTTTCAGAATCTGAAGTCCTACTGAGCTACCCTTTCCTTGCTGCAACACTGTAATGGCACTCCCATCTGAATGTGGGCTAAGGCCTAAAACAAGGTCGGGTCTCGAACACGCGGGATAGTAGTTCATCCTCACAGCTTGAACCGCCTGTCCGAACATTTCTTCGAAAACATCCCCTTTTAAGCCTAGGCTCACTGCTATATACCTCAAAAGATTCTTACAAAGTTGTCTGATTTCTCTCGAATAATCTTCCAAAGCTTCCCTGCAAAAGAAATTAAACAAGTTACCAACATTTAGCAAATCCGAGGCTCGAGAGTACGTTTAGGTATCTTCATTATGTACCCGAAGTGAGCCGATTTCGATGGCCAGAGCTTCGGGTTTCTTATACAAAGTGGCTCAACACCGAGAGCAAACATGTTACACCAATCCAACTTCTGGTTCTCTGAGATAACAAAGGCTTGACCATAGCCCTGAACTGTCCCTGGAGCCATTGGGTACTTTTGTTTTTCCTCTGAAGGTAACATGAAGAAATCTCTGGCTACTTTTTCGATGTTTTCAACCACACTCGAATCGATCCTGTGATTCACAACCAGAAAAAACAACACACAATCCGACACTCACACTCGAGTTCGAGTAACATATCGTAAAATTTCATGCATTTAGTACCTGAAAAAATCCCCATTCCTCGCAGGCTGTTTTGAGTTGCACGATTTGTCTCCCTTGTTCATCTCTGTCGCTTCCTGTGAGCTTAGAAAGATCAATAATGGGAATGTCATTAGGTGATGGAACCATTGCGGCTAGTTTCGGTCTCTCAGACATGTCTCGGACAAATCTTTGAGGGATTTGTGTTGGTTTTGTCTTTCTCAGTTCTTGGACATCATCAGTAAGTCCAACTTTAATGGGAAAACTAGGCACTGGAGCCATGAAAACAGAACTGGAATGCTGTTGGAAACTGATACGTAATGTAATAATAATCAGGGCTTACTTGGATGCTATGCTATTGCTAAGAGCTTGTATTTATAGATGGTGAAAGTGAACATTTGTGCACATTGCATTGTTTATGTGACGTTTGTGGGACCAATTTTTATGCACTTTATGATTTCTTAAACCGAAGTCGAATGTATGATTCGAACGTATGAAAGTCAAATACATCCATACCTACAAATATTCGGACATTGCGGACATGCCCCCGGAAAATATACCCTTTCCCAGTAAACCATATTTGCTACATAGGAACAGGGGAAAGACATGAATTGGGACATTGTTGCATTGGTTTCTATTGTAAGTTCGGGTTCGATCTTCATAGAAAGTACTTCGGAAACGGTTAAGTACGTAAAATAACACATATAAAAAATTAAAATCGCACGGCGAAGACGATCATCGGAGCTAAGAACCAAAGTATGGAGAGGCATGAAATCTAGTGTAGTAGTGGGTAATGGTACAAAATACATTGGTGTATTATTGAAGTTATTGCAGAGTTTGTGAGTGGCACTAGTGGTGTAGCGGGGACCAATCTTTCAATGGTGCTGAAGTTAGCATGTCCCCATTCTTGTAGACCAAATCTAGTGATGTTATTGTCAATTGGTCCATTGCCTCCACCTACTTCTAGAGGTGAAAAAATATCGCAAAATCGAACTGCAATATTTGGTTTGGTTTTTATTAAAAAATCTTAATGATCTTAATTGAATTTAGGGTAAAATACACTAGTGGCCACCGAACTATTTGGGCGTACTTATTTTGACCACCGAACTATCGAACTCGTCAATCAAACTACCAAACTTATTAAATTGACCTATTTTGACTACCGCCGTTAAAAAACTAACAGAGGGGTGACGTGACAGTTAACAAAAATTTATAAAATTACGCAATTAGTCATTGTTATTTACTTATTAAATCAATTTGGTCATAATTTTAATTTAATTAAATAAAATTAACCCAACCAATCAAATGACGACACGTGTCCCATCTATTTTTAAGTTTTAATTTATTTAAT
This sequence comes from Hibiscus mutabilis, assembly GCA_019671005.1. NCBI lineage: Eukaryota > Viridiplantae > Streptophyta > Magnoliopsida > Malvales > Malvaceae > Hibiscus > Hibiscus mutabilis. The sequence goes on from JAGYYJ010003114.1 coordinate 49,575, forward strand.
TTAATAGATTTAACCAACCAACCAGATGGTGACACCGTAAAGGATGAGGAAATAAAATTGGAGAAAAATGAAATTATGGGGAATTGAACACACACCAATAACATGGAAGAGCGTTACTCCAACGGCTAAGCCAAGTTTACTAATGTGATGTGGGGTACAAACATATTTTATTAAATGATTATTTTGTTGGTAAAAACTAAAAAGGAGAATTAACAGGATTCGAACTTGGGACAAAAAGGGTAAAATCTCACACATTTACCACTAAGTCAAGCTACTCTTAGTAATATAAAACGCACACTTATATACATATTTTATACTTCACTAAATGTTAGGGAAAAAGAAGTAAAAATAGTTAAAAGGGGACTCGAACTTAGATCACTTAGGATGTGTATAATCACACAAACATTCGACTTAATTTAAATCTAAAAATTATTAAATATTCAGTTTTAAAAAATATTCAATTTAAAATATTCAAATATTTTTTTCTTTGTCATATTTAAATTAAATCAAATATTTATTAAAATATTAAATATTCGATTTAAAAAATATATTTGATTTAAAAGAAAAGAAATTTGATTTAACAAAGTATTCAACTTTTAAAATCGAATTTAAAATACTTTAAATATTCAAAAAGAAATTTGATTTAAAAAGTATTTAATTTTTTAAAATAGAATTTAAAATATTTTAAATATTCGAATACTTTGTTAATCAAATTTATTTCTTTTAAATCAAATATTTTTTAAATAGAATATTTATTATTTTAATAAATAGTTGATTTAATTTAAATATGAAAAAGAAAAAAAAATATTTGAATATTTTAAATCGAATATTTTTTAAAACTGAATATTTAATAATTTTCATATTTAAATTAAATCGAATGTTTGTGTGAATATACACATCCCAAGTGATCTAAGTTCGAGTCCTCTTTCAACCATTTTTACTTCTTTTTCCCTAACATTTATTGAAGTATAAAATATGTATATAAAAGTGTGCATTTTATATTACTAAGAGTAATTTGACTTAGTGGTAAAGGTGAGATTTTACCCTCTTGGTCCCATGTTTGAATCCCGTTAATTCCCCAATTTAATTTTCACCAACAAAATAATCCTTACATAAAATATGTTAATATCCCAGATCACATTAGTGAACTTTGCTTAGTGGCTGGAGCAACACTTTTCCATGCTAGTGTGGGTTCAATTCTCTCTATAGCCACATTTCCCTCCATTTTTATTTCCTCATTCTTTACTGTCAATCAGATGGTGACATGTGTCACCATTTAGTTGGTTAAATCTATTAAATTAAATAAATTAAAACTTAAAAATAGATGAGATACATGTCGTCATTTGATTGGTTGGTTAATTTTATTTAATTAAATTAAAATTAAGACTAAATTAATTTAGTAAGTAAATAACAAGGACTAAATGTGTAATTTTACAATTTTTCGTTAACGGCCACGTCACCCCTCTGTTAGTTTTTTAACGGCGATGGTCAAAATAGATCAATTTAATAAGTTTGATGGTCTGATTGATGAGTTCGATAGTTCGGTGGTCAAAATAGGTACGCTCAAATAGTTTGGTGGTCACTGGTGTAGTTTACCCTTAAATTTATAAAACAATTTAAAATTCTAATAATTTAAAAGATAAAATCCTATTGTATAATAATTTTAAAAGATCATATTTTTTTTTTTTGAAAAAAATAGGACCTCGTTAAAAATCTCCTTCAAACCTAGACTCAAAACAGAATCAAATCCAAGCATTGGAAGGAGGAAAAGAGTGTCTATGCATACTATTCCACAATCTAAAGCATCCGATTACATAACCAAAACATGATCCCCACAAAACAGACTAGTTCTACACAAAATGGTGGAGTGAATCATGGGATCGATTTGAGTGTTGTCGAAAACATTAAAAGAGTGACCACACTCGGATCGATCCCACGATTCACAACCAGAAGCATTCTTTCAGCAGCTTTGGGATTTCCATGTACCAATCCCTGCTCCCCCAATACTCCAAAAAGATGTAATCTCATTCAACCATTGATTTTGGCCTCTTGCTTTCTTGCCTGTGTTTTAGGATTTTAGGCCCCAAGAAAGAGGCATGGAATTTAAAGATTTGTAAATTCTCAGTATTACAACATGGCATGATTGTTCTTCACCATGCTTATAAGATCTAACAGGTAATGAACTTGAATATTTCCTTTGATAACCTTCCATTGAAAACTTACAATGGAATTAAACTTTTCACTATGAGGCAACACATTTAGTTTATGAACTTGGTAACCTTTTCTAATTCGGTCATTGGATTTAGATTTTTGGTTATTTTTAGGTTATGTTGCAATTTTAGTGTCATGTTGCATATTTTGTGAGTGACATAGCATCAGAAGGACTAAAAATGAAGAAAAAAAGTTGTCAAGAGACTAATATGTCCTAAAAAGGTTAAGGGATCAAGTTGAGAAAAACCATCAAATTTAAGGATTAAAAGTTGTTTTGTCCCTTAAAGATACATGAAAATCAACTCTAACGATGTGAATAAAATCCTTAGCCCATTTTCGGTGCTAAACACTAAAAAATTAAATTCTAAATTCTAAATAAATCTTAAACCATAAACCCTAAAAATACACCTTACCTTAATTCTCCAATTCTTAAACCTTAAATCCATTTTTTAATATATAAACTTAAATAGAGACACCAAAATGGACATATAATTTCTATTCCCTTCTTCGGAGCATATATGTGACATACATATAAGTTGAGGAGTAAATTATGTAAAATTTTGAGTATAGAGGTTAAATTTTAAATCCTATCATAGTATAGGTACCAAAATCATAATTTGACAAAAATACCAAATAAGGATTTTTACATCACTAAACAGTGAGTCCAGAGTTATTTTCAAGGTTGCTGCTGAAGATTTCTTCTTTGAAACCCAGAAGTTGCCCCCATTCAAATTTCAAAGAAGATATCTATTTTCTCCCTCCAAAAACAGATAATTCCCTTTTCCTTTTAACTTGATTAAACTTTCCCATGCTTTACTTTCTCTGCAAAACAATTCTCCATGGGAGAAACGTAGTTTCGTCTACTCAAAGTCGCAAACTTTTAGGACTATCATCACAGTCTCTAATTCTCAGATTCCTTTCAAGTTCATCGAACGAGCATTCATTTACAGTTTCATTCTTGAAAACCAAGTGTGGGTTGTCCTTAGAATCTGCTTTAAGAGCCTCCAAATATGTTAATTTCGAAACCCCAGAAAATCCCGACTCTGTTCTTGCCGTTCTCAAGGGCCATGGTTTCTCAAACCCCCAAATCACCCGCCTGATCAAGAGACGCCCAGTAGTGCTTAACTTAGATGTTAAAACAACCATTTTGCCCAATCTTGAGTTTTTAATCTCTAAACGTGTTTCAATCCCTGACCTTGCTCATATCTTGTCTAATAACCCAACATTTTTTTCCTCAAGCTTAGAGAATCAAATAATCCCATCTTATAATTTCCTTAGTACTCTACTTAAGTCTAATGAGAAGGTTTTCTGTGCCGTGAAGCGCTATCCGCGCCTTATGGGGTACAGTCCTTATGATATTTTGGCATCCAATATCAATACTTTGCTGGATAATGGAGTTGCTGAGCATAATATTGCTTCATTACTTTGTTCACTGCCTTCAACATTTGTTAGGAATCCGAATAAGTTTAAGGCTATGGTAGCTGAAGCAAAGAATATGGGATTGAATCCTACTAAGCCAATGTTTATGGTAGCACTGTATGCAATAGGTTCTGAAGTTTGGTTGGTCCGAGGAGGAGGTTCTCGAAGCTTTTCGTAGGTATCCCACGTTCGTGAGGTTGTCTGAGGATAAATTGTGGTGACAATGGATTTCCTGGTGAACAAAATGGGTTTTTTCGTCTAGTGTTATTGCAAAACGCCCCCGATTACTGTTGATGAGTATGGAGAAAAAGATTGTTCCGAGGGGCCTGTTTGCTCTAGATTTGGTGTCCAAAGGTGTTATCAAGCACATCAACTTGCAGGCATTGCTGGAGACTTCGGATCCTGTGTTTATTGAGAACTTTGTGAAACGCCATAAGGAGGAAGCATCTCAGCTGTTAAAGCTATATCATGAAAAGTTGGATCTTTCAAAAAAACTGGAAAACGGAGGGTGACAAACTGCTGCATTTATAGGATACTGATTAGTGATTATTACATGAAAGGTTCAATTTTTTTCTTGTTCCTTTGAGTCGAATTCTTTTAAGCTAAAACATACTTGGCTTTTGGTTATGATTCATGAATGCTTTTAACACAATCTTTTAGCTTTTTCCCCTTTTTGATATTCGAAAAGCCTGAAGTTGGCTCCGTGCTCTAATAATTTGATGTGCTAGTATGCATGATCGTGGCCTGTCTTTGTTAGGAGAGAATTTAGGGTTGGTAATATTTTGGTATTCTGAAACTGCACTGTTATGCTGCTGCTCTATGTGGTTAAGTCACCCCTAAACAACTTGTGATGTTCTGAAATTTTTGACGCAGATTGTGTAATCATGCATGACATAGGTTGGTTTCTTTTTGTTGCTCTTCAGTTTTTTGTTCTTACATTTTGGTTGTCCATGGTCTGTGGGTTGTAGAATGTAGGCTGTGTAAAGACTGGTTTTTGAAACCAAAATTCCATTAATTCCTGTCATTTGAAACATTAACTTAAAGGGTTCTTTTCTCTGCTGCAAGTATTTCGGGTAGTGAATCTTTTGAACTCCTTAAACTTGATTTTTTTGCTTCATTGATGTGAAGTGCACTTATCTTCAAACTCGATTGCGCAATCAATGCAGGATTCATCACTCTCTCCCTAGAGCATGGCTCAAGAGCTTTCACGCTCAATATCCTGTGTTATGGAAATCGGATCATTCTACTGCTCAATTGCTCAAGAGTTCCTAGCCTCTGATTGGTGTTATGAGGAAGAAATAAACCATGCTTTGAAATTTATCAAAAATACTAGAAATTTTGGGTGCAATTTACAGCAATTTGAAAGGATGGGTTGATTACTGTATAATTCACCAAAATCCAGTTTACAAAACAAATACTTCCCGAATGCTCACAACCTAATGGTGTGACGGTGTGGTTCACACTGCCGGAGGACGGCCCCTATCACGATCCTAGGAAGAGGCACGGTGACCTTCTTGTTGGTTTCTGGTTTAAGAAGACCAATGATTATATTGAAGGGTCTACTGGTTGCCATCAGGATCTTTAATGTAGCATTGGATAGTCGGGGATAAATCATCTACTATAACATTGAAAAATGATTTCAGGTGTTAGACAGCTTATTATCGTGGAAGCCGGCAGTAACTGAGTAGATGGCGTCATCGGGTTCTTGCTCGGTTAGAGTCAAGTACAGCGCCGATAACCTATTGAAGGGTTCTTTCAGCAGATTTCGGACTCGGGTGTCTTGTGAGCCACAATCCCCTTCCCCCAATGCTTTAAAGATCTAATCTCATTCAACCATTGAGTTTAGCCTATTGATTTGTTAAATATCAGTGTTAAAAACAGAACTGTGACCAATGTAGATGCCATTATCTGATCTCTAATTGTCTTTCAAAGCTATACACACACACCATGACGTGATTGTTCTTCACCACTCTTATAAGATCTTACAGGTTGTGAGTTTGAATATTTCCTTTACAAATCCTCCATTGAAAAATTACTTGGAAGTAAACCTCTTTTCAACATTAAGCGACACATTTAGTCCCTAAACTTGGTGTTTGGTCTTTGAATGTTTTTCTCGATTACATTAGTCCTTGAATTTGGATTTTTGTCTATTTCTAGTCCTTTTGATGATATGATTTTATGAGATTGTGTCACGTAAATGGATAAAGTTGCTAAGTTCAAGAATAATGTGGACAGAAAAAAATTAGGGATCAAATTGAGAAAAAAGTTGTCAAGTTTAAAGAACAATAACCCTTTTCCTCTCGAAAATATATGAAAATGAACAGTACCACCTTCTCCCGAGCATATTGGTGGCTTATATAATTAGAGGATTAAATTGTACAAAATTAAAGTATATAGATTAGATCTCGAATGCAAGCATATTATAGCGACCAAAACCATAATTTGTCCAAATAATACACAACGAAGGAATTGTGTTTTCAAGGTTGTTCTGCTGGGGTTTTCTTCCTTGAAACCCAGAAGCCGCCCCCATTCAAATTTCAAAGAACAAATCAATTTTTTTTCCTCCAAAAAAAACAGGTAAACCCCTTGTCTTTTTAGCTCAATCATACTTTCCCATGTTTTGTTTTCTCCGCAAAACAATTCTCCATGGGAGGAACGTAGTTACAGCCACTCAAAACCACAAACTTTTAGGACTATCACCATCTCTAATAATCCTCAGATGCCTCTCGAGTTCTTCAAATCAACATTCATTTACAGTTTCATACCTCAAAAACAACTGTGGGTTGCCCTCAGAATCTGCTTTAAGAGCCTCCAAATATGTCAATTTCGAAACCCCAGAAAATCCCGACTCTGTCATTGCTGTTCTCAAGAACCATGGTTTCTCAGAAACCCAAATCACCCGCCTCATCAAGAGAAGCCCAAGACTGCTTACTTCAGATTCTAAAAGAACCATTTTGCCCAAGCTTGAGTTTTTCATCTCTAAAGGTGTTTCAGTCCCTGACATTGCCCATATCTTGTCAAGTAACCCAGCTCTCTTTGCCCTAAGCTTAGAAAATAAAATTATCCCATGTTATAATTTCCTTAGTACTGTGCTCAAGTCCGATGAGAGGATTTTCCGTGCCGTGAAACGATATCCGCGGCTTATGGGATACAATCCTTATGATATTTTGTCATCCAATATTGATACTTTGTTGGATAATGGTGTTTCTGAGTGTAATATTGCTTCAACACTTTGTTCGTTGCCTTCGACATTTGCTAGCAGTCCGGATAAGTTTAAGGCTATGGTAGAGGAAGCAAAGGAATTGGGATTGAATCCTTCGAAGCCTGTGTTTATGGTAGCACTCTTTGCAATGAGTTCGATGAGCAAAGCAACGTGGAAGAGGAAGATTGAAGCTTTTAAGAAGCTTGGTTGGTCTGAGGAGGAGGTTTTCGAAGCATTTCAGAGGTATCCCTCCTTCATTCGGTTGTCTGAGGATAAGTTTATGGTGACCATGGATTTCCTCGTGAACAAAATGGGCTTTCCATCTAATCGTATTGCGAAACGTCCCCGAATATTGTTGATGAGCATTGAGAAGAAGATTGTTCCGAGGGGACTGTTTGCTCTAGATATGTTGTCTAAAGGTGTCATGAAGCGCATTAACTTTCATGCATTGTTCGAGACTTCAGATCATGAGTTTATCGAGAAGTTTATCAACCGGCATAAGGCGGAAGCATCTCATCTGTTGAAGCTATATCATGAAAAGTTGGATCTTTCAAAGAATTGGAGAGTGGATGGTTACAAGCTGCAGCATTTATAGGATATTGACGTTAAAAGGTTCAAACTTACTCTTGTTCCTTTGAGTGATTCTTTTAAGCTAAATCATGCTTGACATTTTGATTATCAATGCTGTTAAAACATTTTTTAGCTCTCTTCTGTTTTTGCCGTTAGAAAAACTTGCAGTTGACTCAGTGCTCTAAAGATCTGATGTGTTGTTATGTATGGTCATGTACTTTTACTTCTAAGAAGCCTAATGTTTACAGTGAAGGGTCTAGCTGTAGCCATTAGGATCTCTAATGCAGCCATCGATATTTCGAGATAAGTCATTTACTATAATTGTGAAAAATGATTTCAGGTGTTAAGCGGCTTGTTAGCATGGAAGCCGAAAGTAACCATGTAGAATGCATCATCTTGCTTACTTCTTACTCGGTTAGAACCTATCACAGGAAGGGTTCCTTCAACGGCTTTCAGACTTCCATGTCTCGTGCCCCACCAATGCTCCGAAAGATCTAATATCATGTAACGACCTGGGTTTCGGGTTAAAGAATTGGGTCTTGGAGGTCTGCGGTTCATGGCCTAATTAAAAATGTGTAATTGGGCTTAGGGGTAAATATGGAAAAAGAAAATAGAAAGAAATAAAAAGGAAAAAGGTTGTTTGAATTTTAAATAGAATATGGGTGGTTGGAAAGAGGGAAGAGGAACGATGGAAGAGAGAGAAAAGGAAAAAGATGAGAATGGTGGGAGAGAGAGAAAAGAGAGGAAAAGTTTGGGGTGAGAATTTCAAACTTCGATCTACGGAGATCTAGCCGTCCGATCACGACACCATAACCGACATTGTGTTCATCTCGCCGAGACGAGTTCGCCGGTACCAGCATCACTGTCGTCAGAGTTGCTGTCGAAGGAGGTGAGAGAGAAGAAGTTTCGGGTTAGGTTGTTCAAGGGGGTTAGAGGGCCCGAATCAAGAAACGGAGGCCACCAACGAGTTCACCAGCTCGAGACCAGTCGGCCGGTGAAGTTTGATCACCGGAGCCGCCGTCACGTGCTGCCGCTGAGCGTGGGCGTGATCCAGCACCAGGGGGACCGAGCCACCCGAGTGGACTCGGCCTAACTCAACCGAGTCAGGCTGAGTTGACTCAGCCCGAGACCAGCCGCGTCGCGCCAAGCCTAGCCAAGCTGCGCCGCGCCGTCTGCCGCTGACTGCGCCATTGACTGTTGACCGCCGGCGTTGACCTTTTTAGGGGACCTTACCCTGGGGTTTCTCGACGTATCGGATCCAATAGCGTAGTCCGTTTTGCAAAATTCAAACCCGGCAAGCTATTTTTATGTGTTTGACCCTTTGCTTGGCTTAGGAGGTGTTTGGAGTTTAAGTGTTTTATTAATTATTGTTATGCGATGATTGATCGGGGTCGATTATCGAACCAAGTGGTATTTTGGGAAGCTAGGATGAGGATTTTAGCGATATTAGCATAAGGCTAGTACACCTCAAACTCCGAAATGCTTCATAAGCATAATAAGTGTAATTGTCTTGCCTGTTAGTGGTTGCAAAATAGGAGATGAGTAATACGCATGTGTCGGCAGATCTTTATTATTGCAAGGCTTGATAATTATTGTGATACTTGATAAGCTTGAGAATGTTGAAACTATCATGAGCTGTAGAGACCGTATATGATTGTTCGAATATCCATATAATTTTTTGATTGAATGACTGGTTGTTTGACTGATTTATGATGATTCTTCATGTATTACCTGAATATAATAATATGTTCGATTAAGTTATTTTAATGCGCTAGCAACAAACTATAATGACTCTCATAAGCTTTAAGAGTAGAATATGGCATCGTAATTAATATCGGCATATACTCGATAATCGCTTATAGAATCGGTAATTAATACTATTTGGCCTAAAGGCTAGTTGATGGTGGAAATTGTGAATATGTTTAACAAGTGGTTATTACTATAATAGACGAGAATATGTAAATTGATGGGAATGAATTGTATTACTCTTCTATAAAACGTAACAACTCGGTAATGCTTGATTGGTTGTAATAGTAACAATAAGGACCCGTGGTGGGTCGTTTGATGGTTACGTGCCAGGTAAGACACTTGTATGGATCCGTGGTGGATCATGTATGGTTACGTGCCAGGTAGGGCACTTGTTTAGTTATTAGTCTTTGTTTGGTGGGATCCAGATACCTAGTGAGTGAGTGTTGCAACATATGAAGGCCATCCGGTGTGAGATTCCAGGTGATGAAATGAAGGCCATCCGATGTGAGATTTCGGGTGATGATATTTGCTTGATGCGAGATTCCAAGCCCCGCTCGATGTGAGATTCCGAGCATGGGTGGGCTTCCCAGTATTGGGTGACATTGGGCCTCACTCCTGGTTTGTTTGCTTTTATGTTGATGTATTGTTGTGCTATGGCACGTGTTTAGACGATTATGGTAGCGTCATATGTTTATTTACCTTTCCTTATTGCTCGTACTAGCTTGCATGCTTACGTTTATGATTAGAATGAAGTACAGTAGAGTATATGTGTAACACTGAGCTTTGTAAGCTCAGCGCTCGGAATCGTTGTTTTCGTGCGTAGTTTAACGGTTGGATCGCGGGATCGTGAAGAACTGTCAGACCGGGATTCTAGCACGTGGTGGTTTTTAGAGTACGATATTTGAGTTTAGTGGGCTATGCATTCATAGGACCTTACATGTAGAGTCTGTAATTATTATTTTGAAATTGTATTATTTAAATTTGTACCTTCAAACGTCTTAAATTTAAATTGGAGCTCCTACGTAATATTTTATTTACTTATATACATATTTATTTTGATCGTTAGTTTTAAATGCTTTTGTAACTCGATGGGTTGATCTTGTTCGAAAATAAAATTTTATGGTTTTGGGTTTGGGCTTGAGGCCCAAATGTGACATCCGGGTCGAGGGTGTTACATTTGGTATCAGAGCCTAGGTTTAGTCAGTTTTAGGAAACCCCATGGTGGTATAGGTGTTTTAGTAAGGTGTCTAGTGAATACAAACCCTTAAACTAAACTCGTACTCCTTAAGGCTAGAATTCTGATATTGCGACAAATGTTGCAACGTCAAGATGGTTTTGATCGTGGCTGAGAAGACCGAGTTAAGTGCGGGACAGTTAATGGTAGTGATCTCAGGAGTGGGGTCGCCTCAGGTTGTCGAGATACAAGTTAGTTGGATGACTCTCGAGTCGAGAATGTGTTCTTCTCATGTCGCATGAGTAGAATTTTTGTTGTGCGTTGTAGTCACCTTGAAGTCTTCAGATTCGTTGCGGGAGTTCACAACAAGAAATTCTTATCGTCATGCGTGGATAAAGGTTTTGTTGCGGGAATGGATAATCTGCTTTCGAATTCGATCAATGAGCGCATGTTGGTTGGAGGACCCTTTTTCTGTTTAAAAATGAGTCATTGTTGATAATTGGAGAGTATCATTGTCATTCTTAGAGGCATTCATCGAAGATAGTGGATTCATGACCCATTAGTTCGTCAGTGTTTGGTCGAAGTTAGACGTTCTACAGGTTTGGAAGAGAGCCACCTTCTTAAGTGTTGTTGCACCGCAGAAATCGTTTCGGTTAATCAAGTGTGGAGCTAGCCGGTGATGCCGAGAGAGAGTTTAAGACTTCGCGACCTCGTTGGAACCCAACTTTTACAATGGAAATGTTGGATCGTCGCCCTTTTGTCGTGATTTTCGTAGTGATAGTTTTGAGGATGGCAATGGGGTCGTGAGACAGGTTTGATCAAATTGGTAGGTGTTAATGTGTGTAGTTCAATGCTCGAGGGCTTTTAATATACCAGATGGCTTGTTTATGCCTCACGAAGGGGGTCGTTAAGTTTCATTCCTTTCGGGAACGTAAGTAGATGTTGAGGTAAGACTGAGTTAGATACCGGGCCATCATAGTTGTTAGAGGTTATCGACCCAGTTAAGTAGTGGAGGCTCATTTTCGTCTAGGTGCTTCACTCAAGTGAGCGTTAGACTTGTCCCCTAGTAAAAAGTTGGTTCGTGATTGTGCTGTCCAAACCGTTGATAGTTGTTAACGATTGTAGAAGATCGTTACCTGTTTCAGAGGGTAGACAACCTGTTTAACCGATGTGAGGTGCCTGTGTGTTTTTCTAAGATTAGTTGGAAGGGTGATGCTTATTGTTATGGTTAGAAAATGGGTTTTTGGAAGAAATATTCTCTTTTCTCTTGAGTATGTTGTGTTAGTGAGTAATGTTCGCGGTGACATCAAGGTATTTTGTTGAAGATAAGGTTAGAGCCGCTGTGTTGTCTCTTGAATGTGAGTTGGATGTTTTGTGTGACAAGTGTGGATGTGAAGGAATGTGGGGCTATCCTAAATAGATGTCATGTAAAAGAGTGTCGATACTAGCTCGGTGCAGTATCAGTACTAGAGTGTTTGTTAGCACGTTTTGAGTTAAGAATTGATTTGCTTTGGGAGCCATGAGGAGAAGCGTCTGACTTTTAGTTAAAAGGATACAATGTTACGAATGAATTTAGGTGCGATGGTCGCCAATAAGCTTTGGAAATCATATGGTAGGTGTTTTGGAAAAGACGTATCAAGGTAAGATATTCGTCACGTGTTCGGGAAACAGTGTAGAGTTGTATGTCGAGATAGTAACAAGTGACTGGTTGCTATCAGTTAAGAGATAAGTATTGAGTTCCTCAGGGTTGATAGGATGTTGTGGTATTCATCGGTGGAAATTAAATAAACGATCGTGGATCTTGCAAAGGATTATGAGTGCACAGTTTTGATGGGATTTCTCTAAGTAATGGTATGGTTATAGATTAGTACCGTTTGATATCTTTGGCAAGGGTAAGAGTCGTATAGAAAGTCTGCATGGTTTGTTTATGAGTTTGGGGTTCGAGATGGAACCTTATCCCTTTGTGGGATTTCTTGTAATGACAAAATCTGAGTGATGGTTCAGATGACATGTTTTGAGACGCTTTATAGTTTAGTGTGTGATCCCCATGCGTAAATTGAACTATGTGAAATGGTTCAGCTGTCAAGGTGAGTTATCATGCCAAGTCAAGATAAGTGCTTGAGGAGTCGAGATGTCGTTTGTTCTAGAAGTCTTACACCAGGCAAGCAAAGATGTTGGTAAGGGACATTATCTGAGTTAGAGTCTCCTTTGAGAGTCGTCACTTGATGAACCGCTTCATTTTGGTTACAACGGTTATGTAACCCCATGTCTTTCAGATCGTGTGGAGTTGTGGAAAGATTTTGTTGTGCAACGACCTTATGGGTCCTTCAGCGTAAGTTAAGTTCTCGATGGTAAGTTTGTATGATGCTTAGCCAATGCACTGTCAGGTTTGTTCAAAGACTTGGGTAATACACCGAATTAAGATGGATCTCTTTAAAGAAAATGGTAAGTTAATTTGAGTTGTACGTTACAATGGAGTGTTTATGTCACCTTTTAGCACAAGATTCGAGGTTGATGGAACATTTTCCTTGGCGGGCCTTGTTTGTGACGATAGTTTTGAGTGGTTTTACCGAGGATGTGTTCTCCAGATACGTTATGATTCGAGTCGTAAGACCTTTGCGAGAATCGAGTTGGTGGGGGTTATGTTAGTTACCGATATAAGATTCAGTGCTGAGTTAATGTGAGTGCTTGGACCGAGTTTGGGGTGTCGTTTGTTTTCAATGGTTGGCGTCCGGCCAACGATGTTTTGGAAGGGGATCCCGTTAGATGTCAGAGTCTCCATTAGGGAGTTACCACGAGAATAGTTGTTTAGTTTGTATGCAATGGCTGTTTAACCTTCTGTCCTTTTGACCGTGTGTTGTAGTAGAAGAGTTCGTGTGCGACAATCTTTTGGGATACCACAGAGTAAGTTAAGTTTCTTTGAGGAAGCATTTGTGTGACGTTTTGTCAAGGCACCGTTGGGTTTTGGCTTGTCGTTGTGATGTACCGAACGAGGATGAAATCCCCCAATGAAAAAAATCAATTGAGGTTTTGGCTTGCCCGGGTCGTATTGATAGGTGTTGTGAGAGATCAGAGTGGCACGACGGGAAATCTTGGGGACGCTGAAGAGTTAGGAGGGTTTGGTATTTCCACGGTTATGGATACAAATTTTGAGGATGAAATTCCTTTTAAGGATGGGAGAATTGTAACGACCCGGGTTTTTGGTTAAAAAATCGGGTCTTAGACCGAGTTTTGGGCCTGCGGTTCATGGCCTAATTAAAAATATGTAATTGGGCTTAGGGGTAATTATGGAAAAATAAAATAGAAAGAATAAAAAGGAATAAAGGTTGTTTGAATTTTAAATAGTAAGTGGGTGGGTGGAAAGAGGGAAGATGAATGATGAAAGAGAGAGAAAAGAAAAAAGATGAAAATGGTTGGAGAGAGAGAAAAGAAAGGAAAAGTTTGGGGTGAGAATTTCAAACTTCGATCTACGGAGATCTAGCCATCTGATCGCGACACCACCACCGCTATTGTGTTCATCTTGCCGAGACGATTCCGCTAGTACCAGCATCACCGCCATCAGAGTTGCCATCGGAGGAGGTGAGAGAGAAAAAGTTTTGGGTTGGGCTGTTCAAGGGGGTTAGAGGGCTCGAATCAAGAAACGGATGCCACCAATGAGTTCACCAGCTCGAGAACAGTCGGCCGATGAAGTTTGGTCACCGGAGGCCACCGGAGCCGTCGTTATGTGCCCCCACGCGCTGCCACTGCGCGTGGTCCACCCGAGCCTAGCCGCGTCGTCGACTGCCGTCGTTGCCCGTTAACCGCTGTTGACCGTTGGCGTCAGTGTTGACTTTTTTCGGGGGACCCTACCCTAGGGTTTCTCGATGTTCCGGATCCAATGGCGCAGTCTGTTTTGCGAAATTCAAGCTCGGTAAGCTATTTTTATGTGTTTGACCCTTCGCTTGGCTTTTGAGGTGTTTGGAGTTTAAGTGTTTTCTTAATTGTTGTTATGCGAGGATTGGTCGGGGTCGATTATCAGACCAAGTGGTATTTTGGGAAGCTAGGATGAGGATTTTAGCGATGTCAGCGTAAGTTTAGTACACCTCAAACTCCGAAATGCTTCATGAGCATTATAAGTGTAATTGCCTTGTCTGTTAGTGGTTGCAAAATAGGAGATGAGTAATACACATGCGTCGATACTGTTATTGCAATGCTTGATAATTATTATGATACTTGATGAGCTTGAGAATGTTGAAACTGTCATGAGTTGTAGAGACCGTATAGGATTGTTCGAATATCCATATAATTATGTGATTATATTACTGGTTGTTTGACTGATTTATGATAATTCCTCATGTATTACTTGAATATAATAATATGTTCGATTAAGTTATTTTAACGCGCTAGCAACAAACTATAATGAGTCTCATAAGCTTTAGGAGTAGAATAAGGCATCGTAATTAATATCGACATATACTCGATAATCGCTTATGAAATCGGTAATTAATACTATTTGGCCTAAAGGTTAGTTGATGATGGAAATTGACGAATATGTTTAACAAGTGGTTATTATTATAATAGACAAGAATATGTAAATTGATGGGAATGGATTGTATTACTCTTCCATAAAACGTAACAACTCGGTAATGCTTGATTGGTTGTAATAGCAACAATAGGGACTCGTGGGGGGCCGTTTGATGGTTGTGTGCCAGGTAGGGCACTTGTATGGATCCGTGGTGGATTATGTATGGTTACGTGCCAGGTAGGGCACTTGCTTAGTTATTCTTTGTTTGGTGGGATCCGGATGAGTGAGTGTTGCAACACATGAAGGCCATCCGATGTGAGATTTCGGGTGATGATATTTGCTCGATGCGAGATTTCGAGCCCCACTCGATGTGAGATTCTGAGTATACCGCTCGATGTGAGATTTCGAGCAGCTCGATGTGAGATTCCGAGCATGGGTAGGCTTTCCAGTGTCAAGTGACATTGGGCCTCACTCCTGGTTTGTTTACTTTTATGTTGATGTATTGTTGAGGTGGTGTTGTGCTATGGCATATGTTTAGACGATTATAGTAGCGCTATATGTTTATTTACCTTTCTTTATTGCTCGTACTAGCTTGCATGCTTACGTTTATGATTAGCCTGAATTCAGTATAGTAGATGTGTACCACTGAGCTTTGTAAGCTCAGCACTCGGAATCGTTGTTTCTGTGCGTAGGTTGATTGTTGGATCGCGGGATCGTGAAACACTGTCAAACCGAGATTCTAGCACGTGGTGGTTTTTAGAGTACGATATTTCAGTCTAGTGGGTTATATATTCATAGGACCTTACATGTGGAGTCTGTAATTATTATTTTGAAATTATATTATTTAAATTTGTACCTTCAAACGTCTTAAATTTAAATTGGAGCTTATACGTAATATTTTGTTTACTTATATTCATAGTTGTTAGAGGTTATCGACCCGATTAAGTAGTAGAGGCTCATTTCGTCAAGTCTTGACAAGTGAAGCGTTAGACTTATCCCCACTAGTAAAAAGTTAGTTCGTGATTGTGCTGTCAAACGTTTATTAGTTGTGCTTATGATTGTGAGAAGTCGTTACATTTGAGAGAGTGAGCAACTGTTTAACTTGATGTGAGAATTTTTGTGTGTTTTCAGATTAGTTGGAAGGGTGATGCTTATTGTTATGGTTAGAAAATGGGTTTTGGAAGAAATATTCTCTTTTCTCTTGAGTATGTTGTGTTAGTGAGTAATGTTGGTGACATCAAGGTATTTTGTTGAAGATAAGGTTAGAGCATTGTGTTGTCTCTTGAATGTGAGTTGGATGTTTGTGTGACAAGTGTGGATGTGAAGGAATGTGGGGCTATCCTAAATAGATGTCATGTAAAGAGTGTCGATACTAGCTCCAAGCAAGATCTGCATTTAGAGTGTTTGTTAAGATACAATGTTACGATTGAATTTGGGTACGATGGTCACCAATAAGCTTTGGAAATCTTGTGGTAGGTTTTTAGAAAAGACGTATCAAGGTAAGAGGTTCTTTCTTAAAGTACAGTGGTCGGTATACAATGAATTTTGAGAGCGACAGTTGACGTTAAGCTTTCGTCACGTGTTCGGGAAACAGTGTGGAGTTATGTGTTGAGATAGTAACAAGTAGCTACTTGCTATCAGTTAAGAGATAAGTATTGAGTTCCTCAAGGTTGATAGGATGTTGTGGTATTTATCGGTAGAAATTAAATAAACGATCGTGGATCTTGCAAAGGATTATGAGTGCACAGTTTTGATGGGATTTCTCTGAGTAATGGTATGGTTATAGATTAGTATAATTTGATATCTTTGGCAAGGGTAAGAGACGCATAGGAAATGCATGTGGTATGTTTACTGAGTTTGGGGTTGGAAATAAAGAGGAAAAAGGTTGTTTGAATTTTAAATAAAATATGGGTGGTTTTAAAGGGGATGTAAGCGATCATGGAGTTGAGAAAAAGGAAAAAGATGAGAATGGTGGGTAAGTTAAGAGAAAAAGAGAGGAAAAGTTTGGGGCAATGTCATGTTTTCAAAACTTGGGTCTTGACGAGTTGAGATGGATCTAAAGAAAAGTTAGTTAAGTTCACGTACGTCACACCATGTTTATGTCACATTGTGTTACAAGATTTAGGGAGAGAGTTCCATCTCAGTTCACATAGTCCCGGATCACCATCATCACCGCCATCGAGTTCTTTGTCGAAGGAGGTGAGAGAGAAGAAGTTTTTGAGTTAGGTTGTTCAAGGGGTTAGAGGGCTCGAATCAAAGCGGAGGCCACCAACGAGTTCACGGCTCGAGACCGGTCGGCCCGGTGAAGTTTGATCACCGGGAGCCGTCGCCGTCGTCGCGCGCTTGGCGTGGCGTGATCCGGTGGGCGGGACCGAGCCACCAGTGGACTCGGCCTAACCAACCGAGTGGAGTTGACTCTAACCGAGACCAGTCAGCGTCGCGCTAAGCCTAGCCAAGCCGCGCCGCGCCGTTCGCCCGCCGCGCCACCACCATTGACCGCCGGCGTTGACCTTTTTAGGGGACCTTACCCTGGGGTTTCTCGACGTATCGGATCCAATAGCGTAGTCCGTTTTGCAAAATTCAAACCCGGCAAGCTATTTTTATGTGTTTGACCCTTTGCTTGGCTTAGGAGGTGTTTGGAGTTTAAGTGTTTTATTAATTATTGTTATGCGATGATTGATCGGGGTCGATTATCGAACCAAGTGGTATTTTGGGAAGCTAGGATGAGGATTTTAGCGATATTAGCATAAGGCTAGTACACCTCAAACTCCGAAATGCTTCATAAGCATAATAAGTGTAATTGTCTTGCCTGTTAGTGGTTGCAAAATAGGAGATGAGTAATACGCATGTGTCGGTACTGTTATTGCAAGGCTTGATAATTATTGTGATACTTGATAAGCTTGAGAATGTTGAAACTATCATGAGCTGTAGAGACCGTATATGATTGTTCGAATATCCATATAATTTTTTGATTGAATGACTGGTTGTTTGACTGATTTATGATGATTCTTCATGTATTACCTGAATATAATAATATGTTCGATTAAGTTATTTTAATGCGCTAGCAACAAACTATAATGACTCTCATAAGCTTTAAGAGTAGAATATGGCATCGTAATTAATATCGGCATATACTCGATAATCGCTTATAGAATCGGTAATTAATACTATTTGGCCTAAAGGCTAGTTGATGGTGGAAATTGACGAATATGTTTAACAAGTGGTTATTACTATAATAGACGAGAATATGTAAATTGATGGGAATGAATTGTATTACTCTTCTATAAAACGTAACAACTCGGTAATGCTTGATTGGTTGTAATAGTAACAATAAGGACCCGTGGTGGGTCGTTTGATGGTTACGTGCCAGGTAAGACACTTGTATGGATCCGTGGTGGATCATGTATGGTTACGTGCCAGGTAGGGCACTTGTTTAGTTATTAGTCTTTGTTTGGTGGGATCCAGATACCTAGTGAGTGAGTGTTGCAACATATGAAGGCCATCCGGTGTGAGATTCCAGGTGATGAAATGAAGGCCATCCGATGTGAGATTTCGGGTGATGATATTTGCTTGATGCGAGATTCCAAGCCCCGCTCGATGTGAGATTCCGAGCATGGGTGGGCTTCCCAGTATTGGGTGACATTGGGCCTCACTCCTGGTTTGTTTGCTTTTATGTTGATGTATTGTTGTGCTATGGCACGTGTTTAGACGATTATGGTAGCGTCATATGTTTATTTACCTTTCCTTATTGCTCGTACTAGCTTGCATGCTTACGTTTATGATTAGAATGAAGTACAGTAGAGTATATGTGTAACACTGAGCTTTGTAAGCTCAGCGCTCGGAATCGTTGTTTTCGTGCGTAGTTTAACGGTTGGATCGCGGGATCGTGAAGAACTGTCAGACCGGGATTCTAGCACGTGGTGGTTTTTAGAGTACGATATTTGAGTTTAGTGGGCTATGCATTCATAGGACCTTACATGTAGAGTCTGTAATTATTATTTTGAAATTGTATTATTTAAATTTGTACCTTCAAACGTCTTAAATTTAAATTGGAGCTCCTACGTAATATTTTATTTACTTATATACATATTTATTTTGATCGTTAGTTTTAAATGCTTTTGTAACTCGATGGGTTGATCTTGTTCGAAAATAAAATTTTATGGTTTTGGGTTTGGGCTTGAGGCCCAAATGTGACATCCGGGTCGAGGGTGTTACATTTGGTATCAGAGCCTAGGTTTAGTCAGTTTTAGGAAACCCCATGGTGGTATAGGTGTTTTAGTAAGGTGTCTAGTGAATACAAACCCTTAAACTAAACTCGTACTCCTTAAGGCTAGAATTCTGATATTGCGACAAATGTTGCAACGTCAAGATGGTTTTGATCGTGGCTGAGAAGACCGAGTTAAGTGCGGGACAGTTAATGGTAGTGATCTCAGGAGTGGGGTCGCCTCAGGTTGTCGAGATACAAGTTAGTTGGATGACTCTCGAGTCGAGAATGTGTTCTTCTCATGTCGCATGAGTAGAATTTTTGTTGTGCGTTGTAGTCACCTTGAAGTCTTCAGATTCGTTGCGGGAGTTCACAACAAGAAATTCTTATCGTCATGCGTGGATAAAGGTTTTATTTATGGGAATGGATAATCGCTTTCGAATTCGATCAATGAGCGCATGTTGGTTGGAGGACCCTTTTTTACATTTAAAAATGAGTCATTGTTGATAATTGGAGAGTATCATTGTCATTCTTAGAGGCATTCATCGAAGATAGTGGATTCATGACCCATTAGTTCGCGAGTGTTTGGTCGAAGTTAGGCGTTCTCTGAGGTTTGGAAGAGAGCCACCTTCTTAAGTGTTGTTGCACCATGAAATCGTTGGTTAATCAAGTGTGGAGCTAGCGGTGATGCCGAGAGAGAGTTTAAGACTTAGCGACCTCGTTGGAACCCAACTTTTACAATGGAAATGTTGGATCGCCGCCCTTTTTGTCGTGATTTTCGTAGTGATAGTTTTGAGGATGGCAATGGGGTCGTGAGACAGGTTTGATCAAATTGGTAGGTGTTAATGTGTGTAGTTCAATGCTCGAGGGCTTTTAATATACGGATGGCTTGTTTATGCCTCACGAAGGGGTCGTTAAGTTTCATTCCTTTCGGGAACGTAAGTAGATGTTGAGGTAAGACCGAGTTAGATAGGGCCATCATAGTTGTTAGAGGTTATCGACCCGGTTAAGTAGTGGAGGCTCATTTTCGTCTAGGTGCTTCACTCAAGTGAGCGTTAGACTTGTCCTAGTAAAAAGTTGGTTCGTGATTGTCTTTGTCCAAACCGTTGATAGTTGTTAACGATTGTAGAAGATCGTTACATTTTGGAGGGTAGACAACCTGTTTAACCGATGTGAGGTGCCTGTGTGTTTTTCTAAGATTAGTTGGAAGGGTGATGCTTATTGTTATGGTTAGAAAATGGGTTTTTGGAAGAAATATTCTCTTTTCTCTTGAGTATGTTGTGTTAGTGAGTAATGTTCGCGGTGACATCAAGGTATTTTGTTGAAGATAAGGTTAGAGCATTGTGTTGTCTCTTGAATGTGAGTTGGATGTTTTGTGTGACAAGTGTGGATGTGAAGGAATGTGGGGCTATCCTAAATAGATGTCATGTAAAGAGTGTCGATACTAGCTCGGTGCGAAGATCGATACTAGAGTGTTTGTTAGCACGTTTTGAGTTAAGAATTGATTTGCTTTGGGAGCCATGAGGAGAAGCGTCGACTTTTAGTTAAAAGGATACAATGTTACGAATGAATTTAGGTGCGATGGTCGCCAATAAGCTTTGGAAATCATATGGTAGGTGTTTTGGAAAAGACGTATCAAGGTAAGATATTCGTCACGTGTTCGGGAAACAGTGTAGAGTTGTATGTCGAGATAGTAACAAGTGACCGGTTGCTATCGTTAAGAGATAAGTATTGAGTTCCTCGGGGTTGATAGGATGTTGTGGTATTCATCGGTGGAAATTAAATAAACGATCGTGGATCTTGCAAAGGATTATGAGTGCACAGTTTTGATGGGATTTCTCTAAGTAATGGTATGGTTATAGATTAGTACCGTTTGATATCTTTGGCAAGGGTAAGAGTCGTATAGAAAGTCTGCATGGTTTGTTTATGAGTTTGGGGTTCGAGATGGAACCTTATCCCTTTGTGGGATTTCTTGTAATGACAAAATCTGAGTGATGGTTCAGATGACATGTTTTGAGACGCTTTATAGTTTAGTGTGTGATCCCCATGCGTAAATTGAACTATGTGAAATGGTTCAGCTGTCAAGGTGAGTTATCATGCCAAGTCAAGATAAGTGCTTGAGGAGTCGAGATGTCGTTTGTTCTAGAAGTCTTACACCAGGCAAGCAAAGATGTTGGTAAGGGACATTATCTGAGTTAGAGTCTCCTTCAGAGAGTCGTCACTTGATGAACCGCTTCATTTTGGTTACAACGGTTATGTAACCCCATGTCTTTCAGATCGTGTGGAGTTGTGGAAAGATTTTGTTGTGCAACGACCTTATGGGTCCTTCAGCGTAAGTTAAGTTCTCGATGGTAAGTTTGTATGATGCTTAGCCAATGCACTGTCAGGTTTGTTCAAAGACTTGGGTAATACACCGAATTAAGATGGATCTCTTTAAAGAAAATGGTAAGTTAATTTGAGTTGTACGTTACAATGGAGTGTTTATGTCACCTTTTAGCACAAGATTCGAGGTTGATGGAACATTTTCCTTGGCGGGCCTTGTTTGTGACGATAGTTTTGAGTGGTTTTACCGAGGATGTGTTCTCCAGATACGTTATGATTCGAGTCGTAAGACCTTTGCGAGAATCGAGTTGGTGGGGGTTATGTTAGTTACCGATATAAGATTCAGTGCTGAGTTAATGTGAGTGCTTGGACCGAGTTTGGGGTGTCGTTTGTTTTCAATGGTTGGCGTCCGCCAACGATGTTTTGGAAGGGATCCCGTTAGATGTCGAGTCTCCATTGGGAGTTACCACGAGAATAGTTGTTTAGTTTGTATGCAATGGTCGTTTAACCTTCTATCCTTTTGACCGTGTGTTGTAGTAGAAGAGTTCGTGTGCGACAATCTTTTGGGATACCACTGAGTAAGTTAAGTTTCTTTGAGGAAGCATTTGTGTGACGTTTTGTCAAGGCACCGTTGGGTTTTGGCTTGTCGTTGTGATGTACCGAACGAGGATGAAATCCCCCAATGAAAAAAATCAATTGAGGTTTTGGCTTGCCCGGGTCGTATTGATAGGTGTTGTGAGAGATCAGAGTGGCACGACGGGAAATCTTGGGGACGCTGAAGAGTTAGGAGGGTTTGGTATTTCCACGGTTATGGATACAAATTTTGAGGATGAAATTCCTTTTAAGGATGGGAGAATTGTAACGACCGGGTTTTTGGTTAAAAATCGGGTCTTAGACCGAAGTTTTGGGCTGCGGTTCATGGCCTAATTAAAAATATGTAATTGGGCTTAGGGGTAATTATGGAAAAATAAAATAGAAAGAATAAAAAGGAATAAAGGTTGTTTGAATTTTAAATAGTAAGTGGGTGGGTGGAAAGAGGGAAGATGAATGATGAAAGAGAGAGAAAAGAAAAAAGATGAAAATGGTTGGAGAGAAAAAAGAAAGGAAAAGTTTGGGGTGAGAATTTCAAACTTCGATCTACGGAGATCTAGCCATCGATCGCGACACCACCACCGCTATTGTGTTCATCTTGCGAGACGATTCCGCTAGTATTAAAGATCACCGCCATCGAGTTGCCATCGGAGGAGGTGAGAGAGAAAAAAGTTTTGGGTTGGGCTGTTTCAGGGGGTTTAGGGCTCGAATCAAGAAACGGATGCCACCAATGAGTTCACCACTCGAGAACGATCGGCCGATGAAGTTTGGTCACCGGAGGCCACCGGAGCCGTCGTTATGTGCCCCCACGCCGCGCTGCCATCGCGCGTGGTCCACCCGAGCCTAGCGGCGTCGTCGACCGCCGCCGCCGTTGCCGTTAACCGCGTTGACCGTTGGCGTCGGTGTTGACTTTTTCGGGACCCTACCCTAGGTTTCTCGATGTTCCGGATCCAATGGCGCCTTGATCTGTTTTTGCGAAATTCAAGCTCGGTAAGCTATTTTTATGTGTTTGACCCTTCGCTTGGCTTTTGAGGTGTTTGGAGTTTAAGTGTTTTCTTAATTGTTGTTATGCGAGGATTGGTCGGGGTCGATTATCAGACCAAGTGGTATTTTGGGAAGCTAGGATGAGGATTTTAGCGATGTCAGCGTAAGTTTAGTACACCTCAAACTCCGAAATGCTTCATGAGCATTATAAGTGTAATTGCCTTGTCTGTTAGTGGTTGCAAAATAGGAGATGAGTAATACACATGCGTCGATACTGTTATTGCAATGCTTGATAATTATTATGATACTTGATGAGCTTGAGAATGTTGAAACTGTCATGAGTTGTAGAGACCGTATAGGATTGTTCGAATATCCATATAATTATGTGATTATATTACTGGTTGTTTGACTGATTTATGATAATTCCTCATGTATTACTTGAATATAATAATATGTTCGATTAAGTTATTTTAACGCGCTAGCAACAAACTATAATGAGTCTCATAAGCTTTAGGAGTAGAATAAGGCATCGTAATTAATATCGACATATACTCGATAATCGCTTATGAAATCGGTAATTAATACTATTTGGCCTAAAGGTTAGTTGATGATGGAAATTGACGAATATGTTTAACAAGTGGTTATTATTATAATAGACAAGAATATGTAAATTGATGGGAATGGATTGTATTACTCTTCCATAAAACGTAACAACTCGGTAATGCTTGATTGGTTGTAATAGCAACAATAGGGACTCGTGGGGGGCCGTTTGATGGTTGTGTGCCAGGTAGGGCACTTGTATGGATCCGTGGTGGATTATGTATGGTTACGTGCGGGTAGGGCACTTGCTTAGTTATTCTTTGTTTGGTGGGATCCGGATGAGTGAGTGTTGCAACACATGAAGGCCATCCGATGTGAGATTTCGGGTGATGATATTTGCTCGATCGCGAGATTTGAGCCCCACTCGATGTGAGATTCGAGTATACCGCTCGATGTGAGATTTTGAGCGGCTCGATGTGAATTCGAGCATGGGTAGGCTTTCCGGTGTCAAGTGACATTGGGCCTCACTCTGGTTTGTTTACTTTTATGTTGATGTATTGTTGAGGTGGTGTTGTGCTATGGCATATGTTTAGACGATTATAGTAGCGCTATATGTTTATTTACCTTTCTTTATTGCTCGTACTAGCTTGCATGCTTACGTTTATGATTAGCCTGAATTCAGTATAGTAGATGTGTACCACTGAGCTTTGTAAGCTCAGCACTCGGAATCGTTGTTTCTGTGCGTAGGTTGATTGTTGGATCGCGGGATCGTGAAACACTGTCAAACCGAGATTCTAGCACGTGGTGGTTTTTAGAGTACGATATTTCAGTCTAGTGGGTTATATATTCATAGGACCTTACATGTGGAGTCTGTAATTATTATTTTGAAATTATATTATTTAAATTTGTACCTTCAAACGTCTTAAATTTAAATTGGAGCTTATACGTAATATTTTGTTTACTTATATACGTATTTATTTTGATCGTTGGTTTTAAATGCTTTTGCAACTCGATGGGTTGATCCTGTTTGAAAAGAAAATTTTATGGTTTTGGATTTGGGCTTGAGGCCCAAATGTGACATCCGGGTCGAGGACGTTATATATTATTCATGCATTGATTCTGGCCTCTTGCTTTGTTGTCGGTGTTTTAGAATTTTAGGCATTATTCTTTTTTTAGTGTGTTTCAAAGCTATAAACACACCATGACATGCTTGTTCTTCACCATGATTATATAAGATCTAACAGGTTGTGAATTCGAATATTTCCATTGCAAACCCTCACGTTGAAAAATTACATGGAATTAAACTGTTCAATGTGAAGGTAACACATTAAAAATATGAATAAACTTGAATTTGATAACCTTTTTTCAACTTGGTTCTTGAATTTTTTTGGTGCACGTTAATTATTGAACTTTGATTTTTGGCTATTACAATCTTAGAGTGTTACATTATTCGAAGGATTTAAAATGAAAAAATGTTAAAAAGCGTAGCGACTAATGTGAATCGGAAAAAAATCAGGGTTTAAATCGATATAAGTTGTCAAGTTCAAGGACCAAAAATTGCATTTTCCCTTGAAATATATGAAAAATGAGTGGTTTCTACATTATACAAGCCATATTTGTTGGCTTATGTATATATAATTTGATGATGAAATTATGTAAAATCAGAGTATGGAGATTAAATTTCAAATTTAAGCATGGTAGAGGGACCGAAAATCATAATTTGACCAAATGGCAAATAAGTATTTTTACATCGTTAAACAATCCAAAGACTCGTTTTTTTCTTGGTTCTGCTCTGGGTGTTCTTCCTTTAAACCCAGAAGCCTCCCCCATTAAAATTTCAAAGAACAAATCAATTCCTTTTTCCTAAAAAAAAGAACAGGTAAATCCCTTGTCTTTTTAACTTAATTACACTTTCCCATGTTTCATTTTCTCTGCAAAACAATTCTCATGGGAGGAACCTAGTTACAGCCACTCAAAGTCACAAACTTTTAGAACTATCACAATATCTAACAATCTTCAGATGCTTCTCGAGTTCTTCAAATCAGCATTCATTTACGTTTCATACCTCAAAAACAACTGTGGGTTGTCCTCAGAATCTGCTTTAAGAGCCTCCAAATATGTTAATTTTGAAACCCCATAAAAGCCTAACTCTGTCATCGCCGTTTTCATGAACAATGGTTTCTCAAAACCCCAAATCATCCGCCTCATTAAGAGACGCCCAATCGTGCTTACCTCGGATGCTAAAAGGACCATTTTGCCAAAACTTGGATTTTTCATCTTTAAAGGTGTTTCAGTCCCTGACCTTGCCCATATCTTCTCAAGTAACCCAACTCTGTTGGCCTCAAGCTTAGAGAATCAAATAATCCCAGCTTATAACTTCCTTAGTAGTATACTTAAGCCCAGTTAGAGGGTTTTCCGTGCCGTTAAACAATCTCATCGGCTTATGGGGTACAATCCTAATGATATTTTGTTGTCCAATATCAATATACTGTTGGACAATGGAGTAGCTGAATGTAATATTGTTTCAACACTATGTTGATTGCATTCAACGTTTGTTAGAAGTTCAAATAAGTTTAAGGATATGGTAGAGGAAGTGAAAGAAATGGGATTGGATCCTTCTAAGCCGATGTTTATGGTGGCACACTTTGTTGTAAGTTCGTTGAGCAAACCGACATGGAAGAGGAAGATTGAAGCTTTTAAGAAGCTCGGTTGGTCCCGAGAGGATATTTTCAAAGCCTTTAGGAGGTATCCCTCGTTCATTAATATGTCTGAGGATAAATTTATGGTGACCATAGATTTTCTTGTGAACAAATTGGGTTTTCAGTCTAGTGACATTGCGAAACGTCCCCGGCTACTATTGTTGAGCATGGAGAAAAAGATTGTTCCGAGAGGTTTGTTTGCTCTCGAATTGTTGTCCAAAGGCATTATCAAGCACATTAACTTGCAGGCGTTGTTGGAGACTTCGTGTAACGACCCGAATTTCTTGAGTCAACAATGGACGTTGACCCAGGTCTTGGACCAATACGTCGGGCTGAGATATTAGGCCATTATGGGCCTTCATGCGTTGTTGGGCTTGCTTGGTGGTTTGGGCTTGGCTTATGCTGGGTTTTGAGTAAGGGCATTATGGTAAAACCATAAATGGGGGACAAAGGCTGGTAGAGCCTTAGCATTTTCTTCAGAAAAGGGGGTGATGATATCACATTGGCTCCTTTGTCATCCTCTCCCAAAAACCCTCTCATTTCTCCTACCCAAGAACCAAAAGAAAAGATGAAAGCTTGAGGTTGAAGAGTGTGAATCTCGAATTGGTGATCAAGGGAGATTTGATCAGCAAGCAAGGATATATCTTTCAAGGTAAATATCTCATGGTTTGGTGGAAGTTGGGTTTGAAGCTTGGAGCAAGGACGAAGAGGTGGAAGAAGCTTGGTTGCTGCATTAGCTCGTGAATCCTTGCTAAAGGTCAGTACATCTCTGACTCCTACATTTTATGAGCCTCATAAGGTGGTTGCCTTGCTTGGTTTTATGTTTATGGGCTTATTAGTTAGGGTTCTTGAGCCTTAAACCCCTCTAATGGTAAATCACGTTTTGGGAGTTGATAACGGGTAAAACTGGTAGGAAACTACCTAATATACTTCAAATAACTTGTAGGAAAGATTTGAGACTTAATCATGGGGGTTAAGGGTAGGATTGGTGTAATCCTGAGCTCTAGGTTCAAAATTTGGGCACGAGTACCGGTATGGGGTGGCTGCGTACCGGTACTCATTTGTATATTGAGGGACGGTGTGTGAGGGGAGTACCACTATGCCTCTCCGTGTATCGGTACCCCTCACTTATATAGAAATCAGTAGCGCTAAGGCGTATCGGTACGCAAGGGGCATACCAGTACGCACTGTTATATTGCCTGGGATAGGCTTAGCGTACTGGTATGCGAATAATGGAGTACCGATACGAGCTTGGGTCGGTACAGGCTTCGATCGGTACGGGGCGATCCTAGTACCGGTGCTGGGTACCGATACGGGGTAAGAGCGTATCGGTACGGTTTGTGGTCAATTTTTTTTGAACCTAATTGGGGTATCGGTACTCATAGGGGAGTATTGATACCAAAAGGGCGGTATCGATACTCACCCTAGAGTATCGATACACGCTGGGCAATCTGCCTAAGAAAGTTGAGTTTGCATTCGGGGGTTTTATAATTCGTGGTAAAAGGCCCGATAGGTCCCTAAAGATATAAAACAAACTCTAAAACTGAGAAACTGAGGTTAGCAAACCGTATGAGGATTAATGGCGAATGGCTTGGTAACTTATGAGTGAATCGTTTGTTTAATCACCTAAAGGGATCCATGATGGATCGGTTAATGCTATGTGGTAGCTTGGGGTCTTTGCTGTGTGCTGAAGGGATACCCATGTAGGCTGGTTGCCGTGAGTAATGAGATAACTTAACGAGAAAGACGTAAATGAATCCTAAAGAAGGATATTAAATAGTGTAACAAATGAGTCATGCCTTGGGGCACTGGTAATGGTTGGTAGGATGTCTTTTATCTCTCGGTGAGATATGTTGATACTCGGGGGAGCATGTGGTATTGTATGAGTCTTGGTTAGGAATTCGAATGTCCTAGAGTCAGTGCAAGGACACTCATATAAGGGGATGGGTACTCCGGGCTATGTGATCGAGTATATCTGACGTATCCATGGGCTATGTGATCTGGATGCGGTCCGAAACCTATCATTGGGCTATGTGATCATGATATGGAAATACAACTCGAAGGGCTATGTGATCTCGAGTAACTCAATGGGCTATGTGATCTCGAGTAATCATGTTCGGCTATGTGATCGCATGATAAGACTGCTTGTGGCTATTGTGATCCAAGTATGTCCAAGACGTATATGTGGCTATAGTGATCCGAATATGATCCTAACCTGACGGCTATATGATCACGGGTAACCCGACAGCTGTGTGAGCACGGGATAAATAGTAGGGCTTCGTTGGCCATTAGGGAATGTATGTTATTTACGTTGTTATATGGATGTTAGATGTTGGTTATTTTACCCTTGGGCTATGTGATCAGGGTATGGTTGTTACTCGACAAGATGTGTGAGCTCAAGTAACTCGATGGGCTGTGTGATCTCGAATATGGGCTAGATAACCCTTGGGCTATGTGATCAGGGTATAAGAGTCGTAACTCATTGGTCGGTGGGACCTCATTTACAGTAAGCCTGGGATGGCTTGGTTGTTTTCTTACATAATATTGGTATCTTGAAACAGTTGTAAGCCCTAGCTATGATAGGCTAGAAGATGATCCTTAGTTGTTGAGAAGCCTTTCTGTGCACTCTTAATTATATTCTTATGCATGCTTGTTTTATGATATTCATGAATTGTGGTAGAGTATAAATGTACCACCGAGCTTTGTTAGCTCAACGTACGAAATTGTGGTTTCTTCCGTGCGTAGGTTGACAGGTTACATTCGGAGGAGCACATCGAGGAGGATTTCCCAGCACCGAGCCAGTTTCAAAGTACAATACTTGTTGTTTAGGTTGGACTGGTTGTATTCATAGGACCTTACCACAGTTTAGTCTGTATTTTATTTAAATTTACTTTTATTTGGTCAAACGGTGTATTTTAATTAGAATATATATTTTGGAAACCCTTTTAATCTTATTATCTACGTGGATCTTATGGAAATGGATGGTTTTGAGAATGGTCAACTTGTGGTTTTAAATAAGAAATTTTGATGGGTCAGTTTTGGGTGACCCATAAGTGACGCTACAGATCCGAACGGGTTCGGGGTGTTATATTTGGTATCAGAGCCTAGGTTTAGTCGGTTCTAGAAAACCCAAGGGTGTCATAGAGGTCGTGGTAAGGTGTCTAGTGAATACAAGTCCCTAAATTTAAGTGTACTTTATAAGACTAGGAATCATGATGTGCCACCTTGTTTGTTATGTTTCAGAAAAAGATTGATGGAAGGTAGAACCGGTAGTGGAGGGGAGGGTTACTTTCGTGACCTTATCTCTACCCTTTTGCGTGTGGTGCAAGCTATCCTGAGGCAATCTGAGACACCTCGCAAGACCCCTGCAGAGAGGTCTCATCGTTTTGGACCTAAGAGTTTCAAAGGCTTGGGTGATGATGCCCCGATCAAGGCTGACCAGTGGTTGCACGACACACAAAGAATCTTGAGATATATGAAGGGAAGCCCAAAAGATGATCTTGATTGCATTGTTTCCCTTCTGAATGGCAATACACACGAATGGTGGGAGACTGTAGAGTTGGGTTTATAGCCGGAGCGACCGACATGGGACATCTTTGTGGATGAGTTTCGGAAGAAGTACATCAGTGAGGTACACATGGATGAGATGAGGGACCAGTTTCTGCATCTAGTTCAGGGAGATCGAACGGTTTTGCTTATGAGCAAGAGTTTTTGTGTTTGAGCTGTTATGCCAGAGTTTGTTGTGACGGAAGAGTTGAGGTGCAAGAGGTTCAGACAAGGCCTGAATGTTGACCTTCAGTTGCATGTGACAGCGGGTCCGCTTAGGACATTCTCCGAGTTAGCCAATAGTGCGAAGGCACTTGAGCGGCTCCAGAGTTCAGCATCTAATCAGTTCAAAGATTTTAGAGGTCGTGATGTGGAGGCCCAGGATATCGTGGATCCTTCTCCTCATCCGCATAAGAGGTTTTATGTTTCGAGGAGTTCGAAGAGAGTTACTTTAGACCAGCTACCGAGAGTCAGCTCAAGATCTAGATCGAGGGTTCGTCGAGGCTCTTTGATCCCTATTCCAGAAGGGAGTAATAATGGTTATGTAGGAGCATCGCTTCCACCAGCTTGTGAGTATTGTGGTCGACATCATCGTTGAGTATGTTTTTTGCTTCGGAGGGTTTGTTATTGGTGTCGGGCACCATGGTATATGGCAAATGACTGCTTAGTCATGGATGAAGACTCATCGGTTCAGTCTCAGAGGTTGGTTGCTTCCCGTCGTGATCAGATTTTTGTTAGAGGCAGGGTTAAGGCGCCGTCAGGTTATCGAGGTAGAGGTCTTGTGAGATCTACTACCAGGGTTGGCGCGTGAGGTGTTGCTAGGCAGTCTGCAGCTCAGATTGGGGTTAACAGCATTGTGATCGGGATATGTCAGGTAAATAATTTTGTGTTAGTTTTAGCTGTTGTGATAGCTGTTTAGCTCTTCGGTTGTGTAATAGACCGGTTCTTGTGATATGCATCTCAGTAAATCTGGGGTTTGTTGTTGTTTTAGACGGTAAATATAATTGCATCATTTGCTAGATAATGTTTTATCATAGATGGTTGTTGAGAGAGCAAGTGCGTCGTAGGTTAGGTGTGAGAAACGGTGAAGTTTAGATTGCTTGAATCTAGTTGTTAGTGTTGGTTGTATAGGATCTTATCCTCTCTAAGGTAGACGTTGTGCTCCATAGTGCTAGCTCAAGGAATGTTCTACAGGTTGCAAGGTGTTTTTAGCTCGTGTTGTAGACACAAAAGTTGAGAGTTCCTAGTCTTAGTGTTGTGGGTGTTGTGAGGGTAAGGAGGTACCCTCTGTGAGTGAGTAATCTTACCAGTTGATTTTGGTTTAGAATTGCGATAAAGGTGAGGTTGAGTTCGTTGTTAGTGTCCATCGCTTCGTGGCATGATACTTAACGAACTATTTGTTGGAGGCACACTTGTGCCAGCGACCAACTAGGTGTCGATGCCAAGTGCTTTGCCGAGATCGTGTCTGCGTGTAAGTAGCTTGTATGGTGGCCTTGGATGTGTTGAGCTGTAGTACAATGGTGGAAGAATAATAACGGGTTGGTGAGATTGGCGACCTTGTTTTGGCCATAGAATATGAGAGCCTCGTATGTTGTTTGTCGGAGTAAAAGTACCATTAGAAAAGTAGATAAAGGCCGTGATGATCATGGTTGAGGTCCTAAGGGTGAATCGTGAGAATAGTTGCTTGGTTGGTGCACCTGTTGAGCTAGATTCTGCGGGGTTGGAGGATTGCCTAATAGAGTCGATCAAAATTGTTATCGGTTAAGGCAAACAACGTGGAAGTTATCAGAGTAGCCTAGCGAAAATATGGATCAGTAGTTGTGTTAAGAGTAACTGGGTTGTTACTTTGCAAAGAAATATTTTTAAACGAACCAATTGCAGATCCTTGAGAACAGTCTGGTGGCTTTTCACGTCTGATGGTTGGGACCGAAGCTAGGGTGAAGAAGAAGATGCTTAGACCTTGCAAGTAGAATGGCTAAGTTTTGGGTTGTTTGTGTGAGTTTCTAGGTGACGGTGGTCTTTGCTCAGAACCAAGTGGTTGAAATCGAAAGTGATTTTCGATCGTGTGAAAGCGAGTTAAAAAAAGGGTTAAGTTTTGGCTTGGTGGGTCTAGTTTGGGGAAAAGAGCTGTCAGTTCAAGGTGGATTGGTGATAATGATCGATCGTGAGAGTTTTGCTTGTCCTTTAAGGATTTGACTGGATATGGTTGTTGGACATGGCGCGTTCCTGACGATGGTTTGTGGGTGTGGTGCAACATTTTAGACGTAGATAAAACCCAAGTTAGGTTTTGGTTGACGGATGCTAGTAGAAAGAATTGGTTAACCGAGATAGAATCCTTTATGAGAGAGTTCTTAAAGTTGATGTTTGAGCAGCGTGGCTCGAGGTTGGTTTTGTTGCCATGTTTAATGGTTCGTCATAAGTGTCGTTGGCTGCTGAAAAAGAGTTGTTAAAAGCTCAAGAGAAGTGTTGAGAGTGAGTGGCTTATGCTATGGTTCTATTCAAGGTAGATTGAGGGAGAACTCTCCCTAATCAAGGTGATCCTGTATGAATGGCGAAGTGGTTAGATCTGTTCGGGTTACATCTCTCTTTCATCCGTCTAAATTTTGAGGACGAAATTTCTTGAAGGAGGGGAAAGTTGTAACGACCCAGATTTCTCGAGTCAATAATGGACGTTGATCCGGGTCTTGGACCAATACGTCGGGCTGAGATGTTGGGCCATTATGGGCCTCCATGCGTTGTTGGGCTTGCTTGGTGGTTTGGGCTTGTCTTATGTTGGGTTTTGAGGAATGACATTATGGTAAAACCATAAATGGGGGACAAAGGCTGGTAGAGCCTTAACATTTTCTGCAGAAAAAGGGGGTAATGATATCACCTTGGCTCTCTTGTCCTCCTCTCCCAAAAACTCTCATTTCTCCTACCCAAGAACCAAAAGAAAAGATGAAAGCTTAAGGTTGAAGAGTGTGAATCTCGGATTGGTGATCAAGGGAAATTTGATCAGCAAGTAATGATCTATATTTTAAGGTAAATATCTCCTGGTTTGGTGGAAGTTGGGTTTGAAGCTTAGAGCAAGGAAGAAGAGGTGGAAGAAGCTTGGTTGCTGCCTTAGCTCGTGAATCCTTGCTAAAGGTCAGTACATCTCTGACTCTTACGTTTCATGAGCCTCGTAAGATGATTGCCTTGCTTGGTTTTATGTTTATGGGCTTATTAGTTAGGGTTCTTGAGACTTAAACCCCTCTAATGGTAAATCACGTTTTGGGAGTTGATAATGGGTAAAACTGGTAGGAAACCACCTAATATACTTCAAATAACTTGTAGGAAAGATTTGAGACTTAATCATGGGGGTTAAGGGTGGGATTGGTGTAATTTCGAGCTCCAAGTTTGAAATATGGGCTCGAGTACCTGTACGAGGTGGCTGCGTGCCTGTACTCCTTTGTATATTGAGGGACGGTGTGTGATGAGAGTACCGGTACGCCTTCTCGTGTATCGGTACCCCTCACTTAGATAGAAATCCAGTAACACTTAGACGTACCAGTACTCAAGGGGCGTATCGGTACACACTGTTACATTGCCTGGGATAGGCTTAGCGTACCGGTACGCAAATGTTGAAGTGTCAGTACATGCTTGGATCGGTACAGGGCGATCCTAGCACCGATGCTGAGTACCGATACGGGGTAAGAGCATATCGGTACGGCTTGTGGTCAAATTCTTTCGAACCTGGTTAGGGTATGGTACTCATGGGGGAGTATCAATACCAAGAGGGCGGTATCGATACTCACCCTGGAGTATCGATACACGCTGGGCAATCTGCCCAAGAAAGTTGAGTTTGCGTTCGGGGGTTCTATAATTCGTGGTAAAGGGCCCGATAGGTCCCTAAAGGTATAGAACAAACTCTAAAACTGAGAAACCGAGGTTAGCAAACCGTATGAGGATTAATGTCGAATGGTTTGGTAACTTATGAGTGAATCGCTTGTTTAATCACCCAAAGGGATCCATGGTGGATCGGTTAATACTATGTGGTAGCTTGGGGTCATTGTTGTGTGCTAAAGGGACGTCCATGTAGGCTGGTTGCCGTGAGTAATGAGATAACTTGACGAGAAAGGCGTAAATGAATCCTAAAGACAGATATTAAATAGTGTAACAAATGAGTCATGCCTTGGGCATTGTTAATGGTTGACGGGATGCCTTTTATCTCTTGGTGAAATATGCTGATGCTCGGGGGAGCATGTGGAACCGTATGAGTCTTGGTTAGGAATCTGGATGTCCTAGAGTCAGTGCAAGGGCACTCATATAAGGGGATGGGTACTCCGGGCTATGTGATCGAGTACATCTGACATATCCATGGGCTATGTGATCTGGATGCGGTCTGAAACCTATCCTTGATCTATGTGATCAGGATATGGAAATACAACTCGAAGGGCTATGTGATCTCGAGTAACTCGATGGGCTATGTGATCGCAGGATAAGACTGTTTGTGGCTATTGTGATCCAAGTATGTCCAGAACGTATCTGTGGCTATAGTGATCCGAATACGATCCTAACCCGATGGCTATGTGATCACGAGTAACCTAACGGCTGTGTGAGCACGGGATAAATAGTAGGGCTTCGTTGGCCATTAGGAAATGTATGTTATTTACGTTGTTGTATGGATGTTAAATGTTGGTTATTTTACCCTTGGGCTATGTGATCAGGGTAGGGTTGTTACTCGACAGGATGTGTGAGCTCGAATAACTCGATGGGCTGTGTGATCTCGAATATGGGTTAGATAACCCTTGGGCTATGTGATCAGGGTATAGGAGTCGTAACTCTTTGGTCGGTGGGACCTCGCGTATGGTAAGTCTGGGATGACTTGGTTGTCTTCTTACATAATAGTGGTATCTTGAAACAATTGTAAGCCCTAGCTAAGATAGGCTAGAAGATGATCCTTAGTTGTTGAGAAGCCTTTCTGTGCACTCTTAATTATATTATCATGCATGCTTGTTTTATGATATTCATGAATTGTGGTAGAGTATAAATGTACCACTTAGCTTTGTTAGCTCAGCATGTGGAATTGTGGTTTCTTCCGTGCGTAGGTTGACAGGTTGCGTTTGGAGGAGCACATCGAGGAGGATTTCCCAGCACCGAGCCAGTTTCAGAGTACAGTACTTGATGTTTAGGTTGGACTGATTGTATTCATAGGACCTTACCACAGTCGTGTCTGTATTTTATTTTGATTTACTGTTATTTGGTCGAACAATGTATTTTAATTGGAATATATATTTTTGAAAACCCTTTTAATCTTATTATCTACGTGGACCTTATGGAAATGGATAGTTTTGAGAACGGTCAATTTGTGGTTTTAAATAAGAAATTTTGATGGGTTGGTTTTGGGTGACCCGTAAGTGACGCCACGGATCCGGACGGGTTCGGGGTGTTACACTTCGGATCATGTGTTTATCGAGAAATTTGTGAAACGCCACAAAGAGGAAGCATCTCAGCTGTTAAGGCTGTATCATGAGAAGTTGGACCTTTCGAAAAACTGGAGAATGGATGGTTACAAGCCGCAGCATGTCTGGGATATTGACATTAAAAGGTTCAAATTGTCCTCTTATTCCTTTGATTGAGTTGGATTCTTTTAAGATAAAACTTGCTTGACATTTTGGTTAAGAATGTTGTTAATACAATTTTTAGCCTTTTTCTTTTCTTTTTGTGCCATTAGAAAAAGGTTTGAAGTTGACTCATTGCTTTCATAATTTGGCGTGCTATCATGTATGATCATGCCTTGTCTTTGTTAGGAGTGAATTTAGGGTTGGCCGTGCTGTATTAGCTATGTAAAGACAGGTTTTTGAATCCAAAATTCCATTAATTTCTGTCATTTGAAACATTAACCTGAAAGAGTTAATGACTATTCTCTAGGATCATGGCATTGAATCATTCAAACAGCTCCAAGCCACCAACTGTTCTTAAAAAAAATAGGCATAATGTCAAAAAAAATGTCTTTAACGTTTGATTGGATAGTCACTTTAGTCCATATCTATTTTTGAAGCACTTCATTTTGGGTCAAAATAGCCTTTTCATAGATGAAAATTGTTAGTCAACTAATGATAAATATCTTGAAATGATTATGCATAATGACAAGTCATAGATTTTTCATCATTTCAAACTATTTACACTAGTTGACTAGCAATTTTTATCCATGGAAGAGTTGTTTTTGGCCTAGAACGAAACGTTGAGAATAAAAATACTTCAAAAAAAGCATAGTTAAAAAAGTGACTATCCAATCAAATGTTATACCTAAAATATACTTAGAAATTTTGTGGTCAATTCACAACGATAAACATCAGAAATTTATTTATAAGATTCAAATCACAACAATAATATAGACGCTGTCAATGAAATTTGGCCATTGAATTAAACATCTAAAAATAGGAAAGTTTATTTTGCCTAAATGCCAAATGACCCCTAAACTATATATTTTTTTTATCAAAAGTAACACCTAATTATTATTATTATTTCATGTTGGTACCTTCGTCAATCGGTCAAATTCAACGGAATGACATAACCCAATAATTGAAAGACATGTGACAGTGTTTATGTGAATTTTACGCCACATAGTAAGTTTTGAAAGTTTTCTTTTAGACTTTATTTGGTAGAATGAAAAAAAAAATTGGCAAAAGAAATTTTGTAACAAAAATAAAAACCTTAAGCATCAAAGTGAGAAAAATTGTATAGCTTAGGGGCCATTCATAATTTAACCTTTTTCTCTCTTTCTTCACATATCAGAGGAACCGGGGAGCAAGAAATTTAGATTGAAAATCGAACCGGTGCGAGTTCACTCGGCCATGTATAGTGGATCCAGTGATGGCGAGAGCCACGATGCCGCCACGGAATGGAATACACCGCCAGCTTCGTCGAAGCTTTGGGTCCGAAATCTTCGTCGATACATCGGATCCGGTGCCGGACTCGGATCCGAAGCTTCAATGGGTACGTTTCTCTTCTCTGTGCTCGTCATTGTTTTATAACTCTTTTCCACAATTCTATCATTTTTCTATTTTTTATCAATACATTCAAAGTTTCTCCCTTTTAATAAAAATGCAAGCTTATGGTGATTAAACGTTTTTTTATAATATTGCCTAATTGTGAATAATTTGGCTTTAGACTATAAATTTAGTGTCCTTTTCATTAAAACTTGTTTAATTGGTGCTTAAAATTTTATAATTTTGCATATTAGGCAACGCGTTGAAATGTGTAAGCTTGTTGTTTAAGCTGAATATAATAAGTCAGGTAGCTGTGTTGATTTTTTATTGTCTGAATTGATTACCAGATATTAAGATTGCATGGGATTTTGATTTTAGTTATAATTGTTGGTTCGAATCTATGTCTTTGCACTTTGAGTAATGTTTTGAAACCGAGCCTTGTTCGTAATTCGGCAATCTTATCTTGCCGATTCTTCAGTATCTCATATGTGCATTACTTCATGACGCTTACCTTCAGCCTTGTATGCATTTTTTTTGTTGAAATTGCTGGTGTAATACTTCTTGTTTTACCATTGAAATCTATTTTTGTTTCGTCATTGCATTTCCAAGTTCTTCTTATTTTTGTTGTTTCTATCCTTTATAGAGCTTCTGACGAAGAAGATCTTGCTTGATTTATTTAAAGAGAAGCAGCAGAAAAGTGCTGGAGCTGGTGCAATACCGAGTTTCTATAAGAAGGCATGCTAATATTATTTGTTAGGTTTATTACTCTTCAAATCTTCATTCGTATTGCTTTCTTTTGTTTTTGTATTTGCTTCGTACAGAAGCCTGAAGAAGGATCCATCAGTCATAGAGTTCAGAGGCTAGCAAAATATCAATTTTTAAAGGTAGTATTGGTCTTTATTTGACTCATTGTTTTAGTTCCTAACCATATAGTGATCCGCTTTAATCATTGTTCACATTCCTAGTTTTTTTTTTTTTTTTTGCAGAAGCAATCTGACATTTTGCTGAGTGCCGATGATCTGGATGCCATGTGGGTTTGCTTAAGAGAAAATTGTGTTATTGATGATTCCACTGGCGTTGAAAAGGTCTATTCTTTGCCATCATATTCTCCTCTAGTTTCAATGAAGTGCTACACAAATATAAAAAGATGAGCTACTTTTATTCTGTTTTCCTCAATTAGTATATTATCCTTGCGTCAGCTATGTTCACAACTTGACTCATGTTTTGGACTTGTAAACTTGCAGATGAACTATGAAGATTTTTGCCACATTGCCTCCATATGTTCAGAACAGATAGGTTCAAAATGTCATCATTTTTTCAGCCCATCCAACTTCATGAAGTTTGAGAAAGATGAGTCTGGACGAATAGCCATATTGCCCTTCTATCTTTATGTGATGCGCACAGTAAGTCTTTATATCTTTAATATTTCAAAGTATTACTACTTTTCCCTTAATTATGTGCAAGTCATAGATTGGTTCCTTACGGATTGTTGCTACATTAGCCAATGTCTTTAGTCCTAAAATCATGATATTCAAAGAAACCTAAATATTTCCTGCTTTTACTTTTTTTTTTATTCTTATTGAGGAAGTGGTTGCTTGACTGCCGCTTATTGTTTTATTGTTCTCCAGGTTTCTCTTACACAGGCAAGAATAGATATGAGTGAGATTGATGAGGATTCAGATGGTTTCCTCCAACCTCATGTATGAAGCCTTTCCATTTGGAAGTACTTGAATAATCTTTTTACCTTGTGATTCTGTTCAGATTGAATACCGCTATACTATCAGCTTGTTTTTCATCATTTCACAGGTAAAGCTATAATTAGTCGACTGTTGTACAGGAAATGGAGGCCTATATTCAAGGTCTTATTCCTAATCTGGCACAACTACATGATATGCCTTCTGCCTTTGTTCAAATGTACTGTCGCATAGCTGCACACAAGTTCTACTTCTTTTGTGATTCTAATAGACGAGGTCTGCGTGACTTAAATTTGTTTACCTTCATAGATTTGACATCATA
Organism: Hibiscus mutabilis; assembly: GCA_019671005.1. NCBI lineage: Eukaryota > Viridiplantae > Streptophyta > Magnoliopsida > Malvales > Malvaceae > Hibiscus > Hibiscus mutabilis. The sequence goes on from JAGYYJ010003114.1 coordinate 88,259, forward strand.
TGTTAAAGTGGTTCCAATATGCTGTTAATGATCGAATACTATTCCTTACAGGGAAAGCCTGCATAAAGAAGGTGCTGCTAAGCAACTGTCTCCAGGAATTAATGGAACTACATCAGGTGCATTATTGATTATACATCTTTAAGATGTACGTCCTCTTTGACTTATGTTTGACAAATATATATCTTATTTTGATTTTTCTTTTCCCTTGTTAAAAACTGTGCAGGAAAGTGAGGAAGTCACTGACACCGAGCAAACTGAGAATTGGTTTTCCTTGACATCTGCGCAACGCATATGTGGTGAGTGCTTTTCAACATGATAGTTTGATGGTTTAGTGGATCATAAACTGCAATTTCTTACAGTTCCCGTGTTTTTTCTATATAAAGTTTCTTTCTTGCTTGGATAGTGCTTGAGCATGTGAATAATATTCGAGGAACCAGTATTATGTAATAATAATATACTAACACTTCTATGTTATTATTTGTAGATATGTTTCTTGCCCTTGATAAAGATATGAATGGAACTCTGAGTAAGCAGGAACTTAAAGAATATGCAGATGGAACTCTAACTGAAATTTTCATTGAAAGAGGTAGGATATAAACTGTTGTTTACTTTCAAAGTATACTAGAATTTCTCATGTTTAGTTTTTACTTTAAAGTATGCCCTTTGAAACAAAAATGGTATCGAACTTTGGGATATTCAGTAAACTCATTGCATATCTTCTGCTATTATGGATATTGTTTCGAGTTTTCTATTTATTTGTTGCATTTCTTATTCTTTGAATAGTATTTGATGAGCATGTCCGCCGTGGCAAAATTGGTGCTGGAAATAATCGGGAGATGGATTTTGAAAGTTTCCTCGACTTTATTCTGGCCCTTGAGAACAAAGACACTCCAGAAGAATTAACATATATATTTCGTTGTCTCGATCTTAATGGTAGGGGATTCCTCACAACAGCAGATATTCATTCTCTTTTCAGGTGAGGACCTCTTTCATTTAGTCAAATTGATGTTTTATTTTGACCGTAATGGTTCCCGGATTTTTTTTTATTATGTGCTCTGAGCTGCTGCTAAGAGTTGAATTTTATTTCTTTTCCTGAGCTACTAAACATATCTTGAAACATGGAAGTGAAGAAGGGGAGCATCTAAGAGAAGAGATGCTTCCTGATACAATCTTCCTACAGAAAATTCTGATGTTTCCTGCTTGTAGTACTTGAGCAAAGTTTCTGCAAGTCTCGTATCTCCAGAAACATGAATGATGAAGCATGGTTTAAGACTCGGAACCGATTTTTGAATTTTACTAGTAGCTCTTGTTGAACTAGGATTGCCGATTTATTTTAAGATTTACCACTTTTAAAAGAATCCAAAGAATGACATTTTACTCTTGAAACAGAGATGTACACAAGAAATGGACTGAAGGGGGCAACTATGAATTGTGCATCGAGGACGTCAGGGACGGAATATGGGATATGGTGAAGCCGGTTGATCCGTTGAGGATTACACTGGCTGACCTCCTGGCTTGTAAACAGGGCGGTACTGTGGCCAGCATGCTGATAGATGTGCGAGGATTTTGGGCTCATGACAACAGGGAAAATCTTCTCCAAGAAGAAGAGCATGAATTAGAAGCTGAATGATGATTGCATTACATAAATTTGACAGATACAGTCAAGATTGCTATCATTTTTTGAAATAATGAAAAGTTATTCTCCTAAGCATTTCTTACAGCTGCAACCTCACTTCATGTTTCATTACATAGTTCTATCGGACAAGAGCTCCACTCAAGGCCAGTTGAACAGTTGTTTATTCGGACTGTTCCTCTTACCATATGAGATGGCTACAACTAGTTGGTTTTGGTCTGACACTATACATTGAATGGCTTCCTTGGAGTCGGTGCTCGGTTCTCCATAGACTGCAGTCTTTGCTTGAGGTGGAAAACTTCAACCTGCAGTGCAAAAAGCTATATGTTACATTAAAGTCGTGTGATCGTTTGGCGTACAGTCATCTCCGGTTGTGACATTAGTTTATTGTCTAGGATTAAGAATGCCATACCTGTAGTTGGAATGCTCTTGCCCTCTCCCCTGCAAGGACACCTCTGGTTGAGTGTAGCTCCTAGAACAAGTTTCAAATCAGGCACTCTTCGAAAGACTCTTTAAGACAAAAATAAAAGTTCCACAGCGGATTAATAGTACCTTTTGAGTATCATCTAGAACTGCTTTGAGGAAAGCCACATCGTGTTCGAGTCTAACATTGTCCGAGTGGACTATGTTCGACAAGTTGTCAGCCTCTTCTTGTACAAGTTCTATGCCAGCTAGTTTCTCTTTCAGCAAGTCCATCTCCTTCACTGTGTCAGCAAGTCTTTTCTCCATCTCCTCTTTGCTCTTCAAAGCCGAAGCTAAGTTCCTCTCCAAACTGTCTCGGCTTGCCACTGCAGCTGCCAACTGTACTTCTAAAATTCCGTTTTTTCTACTTAGAGCAGCCATTCTCGTTTCGTAAAATTGATATATGCTCGAAGGTTCTGAGAGCGCTCCTGCTTTACCTTCCACATCCGAAAAAACGAAATTAGCGTTACCAACGGTAGCGTTTGTGATTCCTTCAGCCTGGGGATTTGGACTCTCACATTCATATAGTAACAATTGGTCCGAACAGAGTTTGGTCCCATGAGCATTAATCGGAACTCCAGCATCAGATTGAATTGTTTTTTGTTCCGTTGCCTAAAAACAACGAAAATATGTTATGTTAATGAAATATTTCCATTGCAATTCAGACTAAAGGATCGTTAATCATCTCAAATGCAATAGTTAATTAAGTGAAGCTTACCTGCAGGACGGAACTTAAGTCCTCTGAACTTTTTGTTATTCCGACACTTGTGTTGTATTCTTCCTCATTATGAAATTGCCTCCGTAATGAGACATTTACGGAAAGAGGATTTTGATTTGCAAGTGACAAATCCGACAACGATCTCCTACCAGAACCATGTTCAATTACAGAGGCTAGATTTTGTCTAGCAGCAGAATCAACTGAACGGTGAGAAGAACCATCAATAGGTTGGCTTGCCAACCCAACAGATGATGAATGTCTTCCAGCAGATTTACCGAGATTTGATTGTCGGCTCATGGATGATTCATTCTTCTCGATGATGAGTACTTCAACCTGTGTAGAAAAACAATGAAGGTATTACAATTTAAACACAATCTAATCATTCCGAATATACGAATTCAAACTTCAACCTGATTTGATGGCTCCTTCCTGTATCCACCGAACGCAACGAGAAAATCCTTATCCTTGTGTTGCACAAGTACTAGGCTAAACCCCTGCAAGAACAACTATCATAAGAACAATAGGGCGGAGTGCTAGTAAATAGTGATTCAATTGTGCTTAAACGAAATCCAACATGTTTTTCTACAGGTCGAGTTTGCAAACTTCCTGGTTATATATATAATTCATATCATACAATAAGGAGGTATAAAAATCACTTAAAGAGTCACACTTTCGATGCAGAGGGACAAATTCAGCATGTTGTTGACCTTGCTAGTGGTTATCGAAGATGGAAGTGATGCAACAGCGACAGACCACTCGGACTTTAGAACATCATAGATGAAAGTTTCTGTATGTCCTGTAAACATTTCGGAATCAAATAAGAAAAGAATAAAAGAATACAAAGAGTGATGTGTAAAACAATAGTGAAACGAATTGCCAGATCCATTACGTGACATGCAGTGATGCGCAATATGGTTAATAAGCACTCCTCGACACATGCATGGCACACACAAGGGGATACGAAGATAGATGCTTCTATATGAAACAATAATAGGTTCGACGATTTCAAAATACGCAAGAAAAAAGGTTGCCAAATCCATTTATGGGGCTTTTTTCATCAAAGTTTATAATTACATGCTTCCCAATAGAGACATACTTTTTTTCCTACTTCCACCCCCTGCAATGTACCATTTTGTTCCACACAAAACTCCACAGCAACCGGCTCTAGGCGATGGATGAAAGCCACGTATTTTTATTCTTGACCATACCATCTGAGGGAAAAATAACAAAGAATTAACAACAGTAAGCAGAGTAACCTGAATGTAAACACGGCAAGAAAGCTAAAAGTTTTCATGCACCGTTTCAAAGTCAAGCGAGTACAAGTCATTCAATGTCCTCGACTTTGATGCCCCACCAAATACGAGAAGGGTTTTATCATCATAAAGAGTTGCCACATGATTGGATCTCGGAGGCGGTCTTGCTCCTCTGCACGGACAAAATCATTCATTTACTAGAAGCTTCTTTAAAGGGAATTAATCTTACGATGCATAGATAAGAGCCATATTTCTCTGTCAGCAAAGTGTCATACGTGCACTGAAGAGTGAGCCACGTCAAGGATATCAAATCGAACATATGTAGGTCATTCAGTTTCTTCTTTTTGGCAGTTTCACCCCCGAAAAGGATTAGAACAGAGTTTGCCCTGACCACAGTGTGACCACTTCGCGCAACCTGGACGCAACAGAAGTGTTTGTTATAGCAGATAATAGAGATGGGACAAAGAAATAAACAAACGATGCCATGTTATTTTGTGACATATCCAAGTTATAGCTCTATCTGACGAATGAAATTCCTAGAAAATTCACAGTTCTTAATAGTTTGGCATTTTCTTCTAATGATGTTTGACATCTATGCAAGAAATGCAACTTTACACATAATTCGGCATTTTATGAGTTGGCAAAAAGTACCGGTACTTCTCCTTTTGCTTCCATAACTGACCAACATTCCGTCTCAGTATCAAATGCCCATACTGAAAAATCGTAAATTGTGAACATAAAACATATCACATCATGTACTAGAAAAGATGACAATAGTGGGACCACAAAAGAATATAATTTCAAACCTGAAACTTTTTCATTCCCAGGGTCAGTTCGGCCTCCGACAAGGAGAGCCTTTTCCCCCCATGAAATCTGTGTAAAGATACAACAGATACACATTGAGCATAACAATACACCTAATGCTTTGCCGTCCCACTTGTTAAAAACATACACGAAGCAGTCCAATGACACAATAAAGTAGCAAAAGAACTTCATCGGATGATTAAACAGAAACAGCATAATCTAGTCGGTAGACATGGCAGTGGCACAAGAATGCTATTAACCTCAGCCTAGACATGCCCATTGGAACTACAATTCAGCATATACGATATGCAAAGCAAAGAGAACATAGTGTCATGGAAAATGGACTGTATCACAAGTGATTGTACCAGAGCATGGCCCTTGCATGAAGGGATCTTCAGTGGAAGACTGCTCGGTGACAAGTAGAGCTTTGATGATGTCGTGGTCCAGGAAAAATCATCGAAATTAAGAACCTGGGTACAAGGAGAAAATAATTATCGGACAAAAACTCACAGTTTGTGACACGTCTAGCATCAAGTCAAGTAAACAACGTATGATTTTAATGAATTACCTGCACATCATCTAACAATCCATTCCCAGATTCACCCCCAACCATTATCATCTTGTTCCCAACTACGGCGGCTGCATGCTACTCAAAGAACAAGTTTTCAACATTTCCATCATATGTAATGAAGCAATCAGAAAATCATAAGGCAACGATGCATTACATTAAAGCGAGGCACAGGCTTTTCCCCGGTAACCGATAACACCATCCAGTTCTCAGAGTTCCCTGATGAATTAACCTCGGGGGCAGTCGAAGGACCTTGGGAGTCAAATTCATCGGAATGACTACCGGCAGGCAAAGCAGACTCCACCTGAAACGAATTTGAAGGCTTCTAACATTTTATAACACATTCCCACCAACACTAAACCAAAAATCAAGTTAAAAAAAGACTCACAATGGTATTGTTGTTTCGTTTGGGTGGTCTTATAGGGCTTTTAGTTCCATGGGCAGACTCTGAAAGTTGTATCTTCTTCACTCTAAAACAAAACAATGTGCCAAATAAGTGAGAAATATACTGCAAAAAAAAGAGGCCCTCTTCATGAAAAAAGTGAGATTTGAGCATTTTTTTAAATCAAATTTGCAATTTACACACCAAAGTCCCTCAATTGCTTACAATGATTAGCTTGCATTTTCTTCATTGACATAAAAATTATAATCTTCAGCATAGAACAAATATCCAAATAAAGAATGGAAACTTCAAAGCAAAGAAAAATGAAATATATATATATATATATATATATATATATATATATATATATACAAGTTAAAAAGTTAAATAATGAAAAAGAAGAAATTAACCTGCCATGTTTCATGCGTCTACGCGAAAAGCTAAACATTTTCATCTGAGCAGACCTTTTTTTATGTATCAAAAGGAGATCCCTTTAAATCAAAAACCAAAAACCCTAGAATTTCCACAAAAAATGAAGCTACATTATCACCAAGAAAACAGTTTAAAATAACAAAAAAAGCCTAACAGCCACATAAGACATATATAAAATGATAAAAAAAAAACTCAATCATTTATCAAAGTTCTTTTTTTTTCAAATAAGAACAAAGTAGAATCCACCATAACCAAGGACTTAGAGCTTAACCTGACACTAAAGCTTTGACCTTTAACCTCAAACTTGAGAGGGGTAGCTGAGAAAACAAAGGAAAATACATCAATGTGAAAGGAAGATGAAGATTGAAAAAAAAATAGTAAACAATGTTTGAAGGGTTCAATTATGGAACTGGATTTTTTGAGGAAGTGAGCTGTACCTTCTGTAAGTAGTGATGAGAGAGAAACAGAAGCAACTGCAAAACAAAGAGAATCATTAATACTGTGATTACAAAACAATTTGTTATAAACAATAATCATTAATGTTGGTTTTTTTATTATTAAAACAATATGAATGAGTCATTTTCTATATAATTATTGATTGAACTCCATAGATTTTGTAGCTTTAAATGGAATAGAAAAGAGGATTGTGAAATTTTATAAAGTAAAAAACTATTAGCAAGTAGCAGAGCTGAGAGCTGAGAGCTGAGAGTTGAGAGTGACCGTGGAAGACTGAGAACTATCATGGAAAAATGACCCCTTCTATCGCCACTGGTTTCTTGGATATTGATAATAGTAACTTTATGTGTCATTTTTGTTGTTTAGTGTAGGCTTTTTGGGTAAATTATGATTGTAGTCCTTGTCACAATGTTAAAATTCTACACGTCTCCAGAGTTACCCGGCCGTACATGATTATACTTTTACATTTATACTTTTGTTTAAAGTAAAAAATTCAATCATCGGGAGTTAGTTCAAGTCATGAGCAGTTTGGTGTTATTTAAACATGTTTCGAGTTTAAAATTTTGTGTATGTAAAAAAATGTGCTAGGAGATTCACTCACTAAAGTCGGATGTACGACACGAGTTAATTCGAATTAGTCAGGACAAAATCACGGGAATCAGAGGGCAACAAAAAAATAAAGGGATTAATTCTTAAAAGATAACATAATACAGTGACTAAAACAAAATTAGACCATAGTTTTATGTGTCATTTTTTGTTTTTTTGTATTTTTTTTCTTCTTCAAATAGTTGGGGCAGCAGTGGGATCGATTACAAGGACTGCGTTGTCTCGGGACTTGCGGCTATCTGCTGCTGCCTGCCACGGTGGATCCAAATCTCTCCGCCACACGTGTCAGCTTTTCATTCAACCCCACACCTATTGTTTTTTTCTATGAGTTTTGGGCCCATTTGCCAAATACAAATTAAAACCAAATCCATTTTCAAACACATACGAGAGCCCTATTTTATACTGTATCCTTTTATTTTTGAGTTGGATTATTTGTCTACACTCGAAGTTTAATCCGACAATTAAAGAAATTTGGATAAAAATTAAGCTTAAAAATGAGTTTATACAAAAAAAATAAATTAATTTAAAGTATGAGAAGAGATTGTTGGTGTTGGATCTAGCGCATCAATTTGAATGGTCAGGTACCGGTAGTTGATAGGGGTGTTAGGGCTCAACCCTAGCGGATCCGTGCGACGTTAGACGCCTTTGACACTAATCGGTCGATTCTCGCGCCTAAGTCAGCCTTCAACCAGCCTTTCGAGTACTCTTGCTCGACAACGGCTCGGACAAGCCCTCTAGGCTTCGATGGATGCGGAAGCGCTTCAAGCACTATGGTGGCTACTCTTGGCCACTCGAGAGATAACTAGAACAAAGAGCTTCAAGAACCAAGGACAATCGAAAGGGACAAGAGAAAAGTTAGAGTAAATGCCTCAGAGTCTTATTACTCTTCTCAAATGAGAGAATGAATGGAATGAGATGGATGATACAAATGAGGGTGTGAGGCTCTCTATTTATAGTTGAGCTCCCACTCAATCAATGGTCCAAATCGATTTACATGGATGGCCAGGATTAACCCAAATCCTTACAAGAATCTCTAATCTAGGAAAGAATATCAAATCCTACCTAATTACATCAATTAGTAGGTTTCTTTCCTCAAATAGCTGATCACACCCGATATGACAATATTCTTCATTTGACTTCTTGTCTCCTGCCATTTATGAAAAGCCAGTATGATCGGGTTCTCTAGCATTCTCCAAGTGTTGGGCCAAGTCTGGTGGTCTTGGCAAGCCCGATGATCCGCTTTGAACCTCTTGGGCGGATCCATGTGCAACTATCTCGGACCAAAATATTTGGGCCGTGACATTCTCCCCCACTGAACTTGGCGGCGCCCTCGTCGCTGCACTAGAACGATTCTGGGTAGGGTCTCCTTAGATACTGCTACTTGTTGCCTTGGCTTGATGCGGTTCCCCCATATGAACTGCTTGCCTCGGCTCTTGTCGCCATGGAATTTGTCGATCATTTGCACCATTACTCACATCGTCTTGGTGGCTTCTCGACGTCTCAGCTTGCTCATGTCCCTCCATAAGGACTGCTCGCTCTGACTCTTCCCGCCAAGTAATGTCGCGTGCTATGACGCCTCCGAATACATCACCGTTGTAGGAGCTTTCTCCTACAAGCCTTGGTCCCATGGCAAAGTCTTGGGTGTCACCACGTTGAACACCGGACGAACTCTCAGACTCGTCAGCCTATAAGTTTGGCTCCTTAGAACTCTGAAAGGTCTGTTCCAAGCTTCGTCTACCCCGCACCGATGGTTAGGTCCAACTCGACATATGCTCATCAAACTCGGCAAATCAAACTCAAAAACACTAGAGTTGTGTTTGAGATGCACCTTTCTCTTAGTTGCATTTACTCTAAAATGGGTTAGCCCTTCTGTCTCCACGAAGTCCGGCTTCATTTGCATTGAACCTCCTTCATTGAAGTTCTTTGCACACATCGGCCCCTTTTGCCTAAGGTTTGTTGCCCCTCGTTGCACTCGCCCCTCTGACTTGAAGTTTGATGCACTCTTCTTGCATCGACCCTTCTTCCTCGAAGTTCGGTGCTTCATCTTGCGTTGGCACTTCTTCCCCGAAGTCCTTCACTCATTTCCCACCTTGCCCATGGGTGGTGTCTCCACGGTTGCAATGTCCCTCGGCTTGGCCCCTTTTGACGCTCTATTGGTCTCAAAAGCGATGTTCTTTCCCTGAACATCCTCGGCAAGCTCCCTCGTTGCCTTCTTGGACATGTTTACCTTTTTTATGCTTTCGGTCTCTCTTGGCCTTGGCTGAACTAGACAACTTTGAACCAAGCTTTGTAGCCTCGCTCCATTCGGGATAGTCCATCATCATGGACCCCTTGGCTCTAACTGGGAATCTCTGCAACTTGTGAGGCCCCTTACACTGGTAGCACTCCAATTGCTTCTTCTCCACCCTCGGCTTGACAACTTTCTCATTTGCTATCGCACTGGGGCTCGATATTGGCTTGACTATTTTGGCACTCGTAGTCGTACCTTGGTTTTTCCTTGGCTCATTGACACTTGCAATTGCGCCAAGTCGCCCTACTCCCCCTGCTGGCTCATCTTCTCTCTTAATGAGTGCAGCAAGGTGATTCTTCTCGGGACAACTCCTTATCACATGTGGGCCATCATAGAAGTAGCACTTCATCTTTCTGCTCCCCTTCTTCTTTGGCACGGACTTAGCCTTGCCATTCCCACAGTCACTCATCGTGGTCTTGGACGTCTTGGCATTGACTGGCTTGTCTTCTACAGGCTCGGTCAGCAACTCGGCCACATTGTTGCGTGTGATAAGTGCTACGCAAATGTGCAAGTATACACGTCGCAAGTAATAAAGTGATATGAGTATCGAGTATCGTCTCCACAAGGATTGGTTTGGGCCACTTTTCTTAAGTTACTGCACTGTGAAAATAAAAGCACAATTGATAATAGAGGTTTTAAAAGCAATAAACTAAAAGAATAGATGAAAGAAAAAGAGAGAATAGGCCAGGTTATCGTGAGTTGAGGTGTGATAGCCGATTGGATCGTCTTGGTAAAAGAGTGCAAGGGCAACTCAGTTACCGTGGCAACTTGCACAGCGGGGTTGCCTTGGCAACTAATCGATGGTTTCCTGGGCGACTAGCTGGGCAACTACTTGGGCTTCTGGGCAGCAACTTCAAGGTTCGGCAGAGCGTTCTTCAACGGTTTCTTCTTATCCCTAAGTCGAAACTCTAGCTACTTGTGCATGCCTTGATAATACATCCCTGCGTGAATCAAGGGTGAACAACAACCAATCTTGCGCTCCTCTTAGCCGTTGAAATCCTTAACTTATTCCTAAGCCGGATTAATCTTCACCATCAATAGATTGAATAAAGACCATACTCATTCGTTTCTTGAATCTAACTCTCCCGATATTAGATAAATAGATGAAGTTACGAGATCCTCTCCCAATTCACTCGCAAACAAGAATAAAAGCCAAGAATGAGTAAACCTTGAATAGAAAAGTGCAAACTCTTATTACCTAAACAAAATCCAATTGTTTCTCACAACAACAAAACACAATAACCCCAACCAATCAAGTTAGTTCATGGTTGGGTTCAAAAGATATACAAAGAATAATCCCCAAACCATGAATCTAATGGAAGCAAAGAAGAAGAAGAAATCGAACTCTCTCCCTCCTTGCTATCTTGTGAAATTTCTCTATTTTTTCTCTCTATGGATTGTCGAAATCTCCTTGCTATTTATAGGGCTAGGCCAAAGTCCTTCTTTGAGGAGGAGTTTAAGTTGGAATTAAATTATCTTTAAAGAATATAATTCTTTATTATAATTGTATTCCTACTAGAACTTCTCCTATCTTCTTGGAATTTAATTCTTCTTTAATCTCTGTATGGCAATCAAATTCCTTTGGGTTTGGGCTTTGCTCCACGTCATCTTGGGCTTGTCTAGTCATTAATTTCGACATCCCTATTGCATCTTCTCTTTGTCGACAATTGCCATGGCAACTGGCTCGGCGTCTCCTTCATGCATTGCCCTGGCAACTAGCTCTGCATATCCTTCATGCATTGCCCTGGCAACTAGCTCGGCATTGCTTTGGCAAGTGATCCTGCACATACACACACAAAAACACACCAAAGCAGCATCTTTTTCCACAAAAATCACCAAGTTATGTAATCAAGCTCAACAGTGGAAAGAAACATGAATTAATGCATGAATAACTAATTATGCAACTAATATGAGCTTAAGTCTAACAATAATATGAGTAAAAAGGGTAATAAAAATAGTACTTTTGAACACTTATCACGCCCCCAAACTCGAACTATTGCTTGTCCTCAAGCAATGCAAACTAACAATTACCTGCCAAGACTTTAATTATCAAAGACATGCTTCAAACTTGAATTCAAACCTCGGAACCGTGGCACAAAGTATGATCACCTTTTAATTTTTCGGATAGCACAAAAATTACCCGGAACCAAACTATAATGCTTGTGACAATGTGTGTGCGTAGTTGTGTACAAGTTGATTTTCAAGATTCTATGTGAACAATAGGCTTTTATCAATTTAATTATCGGGGCATTTATTTTTATTTTCACTAGAGCCAATTTCGGGCACCTCTAGCAAAGTAAGCAATTTCTCATTTTATTTTAGTCGACTAGAGCCAATTTCGGGCACCTCTAGCGATTCTTTAATGTGCATTAACTACTAGAGCCAGTTTCGGGCACCTCTAGCAAGATAGAGCAATTACTACTAGAGCCAGTTTTGGGCACCTCTAGCAAGAAATTAACTTTTAATTTTCAATTTAAAATTTACCCTAATTTTAAGCAACCTAAGTTCACTAAGTTTCTTTCAATCAACAAGCCACAGCCGTGTAAAAAAAATCAGCATCATAGTAAAATTCTAAGTTCTTTTCATGTAATCCTAAAATTAAAGGTTCTTTCAATTAAGTGCAGTGGCAAAAATTCATCATTGGATATTCAACAAGTCTTAAGCAATTAAATCCAATTAAAGGCATGGCAAGTAACATATGCAACCTATATGTGATTGCTAAAGATGAATGCAACTAAACATGAAACTAACTAGAAACCAAAACCCCCCCAAACTCGAGAGAAGCATTGTCCTCAATGCATGTAAGAGTGAAATAAAATTTAAAAGAAACTAAATGAAATGAGTTAGTCGGAGAGGTCGTCACCTCGAGTGATAAGTTTCCTTCGTGCCGTTTGCTTGATTCAATTTTCGGTCAGTGGTTGAATGTTTGTGGCTGGTACCGCGTGAATAGCATTGCCTTGATTTGGTCCATGTTTGCCGATGCAGGTTTACTTGCATGTGCATCAGTAGTTGCCGAAGCCATTGTTGTTGCCTGGGCATCGCCAGTTTCTGTTGTGGTTGCTGTGGCAAGTAGTCGGTAGTGAATTTCCTTAGCATGGTGGTTGTGAGTCTTGTTGTGGAAAAGAAAATAAAGAAAACCTGGAAACTAAAGATAATGAAGAAAAATAAAATATATCCTAAAAAATAAAGAGAAAAAATAACCAAAAATAATAGAACAAAATAGTTCAAAAAATAAAAATAAATGTATCAGTAGTTGTCGTGGCGTCGAGGGTTACCGAGGCATGCACATCCATGGTTGCCGAGGTGTTAGGGGTTGCCGAGGCGTGCGCGTCCATGGTTGCCGAGGTGTGCGTATCAGGAGTTGCTGCGGTGTTGAAGGTTGCCGTTTTCGATACTTCTTATAGTCCATCCGCACCCTCCATCGGGTGATAATATTGCCCAAAAAGAGTTTGGCCAATGTGCTTGCCACTACTCCCTTTTGCGTTACCATGGTGGAGGTGTCTTTCTTCTTTGTTCGCTTGTAGTCCATGTATACTCTCCACCTTGCTACTATTCCTGAAGGCACAAATATATTAATAGGAAAAATTATATCCATTCTCAACCATTCAATTACCTCATTCTTGTCGACTTCTATCATGGTTGGATGTAGCTTTTTGTTGTCGTGGCAATTGTTGCTCAAGCCAATTGCCGTGGCAATCGATTGTCAAATTTTGCTTTAAGTCAAGGGAAGAATCATTTTCTCAAGAGCTTTATGAATCCAAACACCTTTTTCTTTTGGCCTTTCAAACATCTCCATCGGTAGAGATTTTGATGGCTTCAAATCTACCAACATCGGTTCCTCAAGACATACCCGCAATGGACGAGGTGAGTTTTTAAAGAATTCAAAAGGTTCAACCATTACCCGCTCATATTCCATTGGCAAAGTATTATCATCTCGTTGATCTTGCATGTGGTCGTGTAATTGCCGTGGCAATTGTAGATGAGAGCAATCTCTGATTCTCGCTTCAACATCAACGTTGTAACCTTCTCGGGCATCAGGTTCCTCGTAATTTTTTGTAGTATTATTGTTCTCAGCTTCACCGAGTGTTGTCGCGGCATTGCTCGTTCAGGATCCTCGGTCATTCATCGAGGCAATTTGTTGTTCATGCTCATCATGTGTTGGGCGTCTCTCTCATTGGCATCCTCTTGACTTTGAGGTTCTAGTTGTTCCTCACACATCGGAGAGATTTCTTTGCATTGCTCCTTATCCTCTTACCTTGGGACGTCAGTATCCCTAGGAATGAATTGTTGGTGCATGTTATCCATGACATATGTGGATCTCCCCAATTGATCTTCTGAATCCCCTAAGGTTGCATCCCACTGAGCTATCCTCGTATCCATAGACTTTGATAGCTCTCGAATCTCTTCAATTGATCCGTCAAGTCTAGCCAAGGAAGCTAGTAACGTTTCCTCCAAGGAATTGGAATGCTCTTGAAAAGGACTACATTGCCATGGCATATCTGTTGCTGCGGCAAAATTGTTATGGTAAAAAAAAATTTGAGCTTTTTGACCATACCATGAAGAATTTTGCTGCTGGTTCCCTCTATGGTCCTCCATGTAGTTATATGCACCGAAAATGTGAGGGCAATTTTCAAACACATGATGTTCTCCACACATAGCACAAGATTTTTCCACGGTATAAATTCTTTGGGCTTTTCTCGGTTGGTATAGGTAATCATCAAAGGGTGCAATAAACTCTTGATTGGATTGATTCATATCATCCAACATCATCTCTCGAATAGATTGGCTTTTATTTCCCGGCATGTTGATGTTCCTTAACTTGTAGCGCACTAATTTTTTTTTATAAACAAACAAAAAGAAAAGTTAGTAAAACTAAGAGAAAAAAATGCAATAACAAAAACAACTAACACCAATTGCCAATCCCCGGCAACGGCGCCAAAAACTTGTTGCGTGTGATAAGTGCTACGCAAATGTGCAAGTATACACGTCGCAAGTAATAAAGTGATATGAGTATCGAGTATCGTCTCCACATGGATTGGTTTGGGCCACTTTGCTTAAGTTCTTGACTTTGTGAAAATAAAAGCACAATTGATAATAGAGGTTTTAATTAACGAGAAAAGTAAAAGCAATAAACTAAAAGAATAGATGAAAGAAAAAGAGAGAATAGACCAGGTTATCGTGAGTTGAGGTGTGATAGCCGATTGGATCGTCTTGGTAAAAAGAGTGCAAGGCAACAACTCGGTTGCCCGTGGCAACTTACCGGTGGGGTTGCCTTGGCAACTAATCGATGGTTGCCTGGCGCGACTAGCTGGGCAACTACTTGGGCTTCGGCAGCAGCAACTTCAAGGTCGGCAGAGCGTTCTTCAATGGTTTCTTCTTATCCCTAAGTCGAAACTCTAGCTACTTGTGCATGCCTTGATAATACATCCCTGCGTGAATCAAGGGTGAACAACAACCAATTTTGCGCTCCTCTTAGCCATTGAAATCCTTAACTTATTCCTAAGCCGGATTAATCTTCACCATCAATAGATTGAATAAAGACCATACTCATCCGTTTCTTGAATCTAACTCTCCCGATATTAGATAAATAGATGAATTTACGAGATCCTCTCCCAATTCACTGCATAAACAAGAATAAAAGCCAAGAATGAGTAAACCTTGAATAGAAAAGTGCAAACTCTTATTACCTAAACAAAATCCAATTGTTTCTCACAACAACAAAACACAATAACCCCAACCAATCAAGTTAGTTCATGGTTGGGTTCAAAAGATATACAAAGAATAATCCCCAAACCATGAATCTAATGGAAGCAAAGAAGAAGAAGAAATCGAACTCTCTCTCCTCCTTGCTATCTTGTCTAAATTTCTCTATTTTTTCTCTCTATGGATTGTCGAAATCTCCTTGCTATTTATAGGGCTAGGCCAAAGTCCTTCTTTGAGGAGGAGTTTAAGTTGGAATTAAATTATCTTTAAAGAATATAATTTTTTATTATAATTGTATTCCTACTAGAACTTCTCATATCTTCTTGGAATTTAATTCTTCTTTAATCTCTGCATGGCAATCAAATTCCTTTGGGTTTGGGCTTTGCTCCACGTCATCTTGGGCTTGTCTAGTCATTAATTTCGACATCCCTATTGCATCTTCTCTTTGTCGACAATTGCCATGGCAACTGGCTCGGCGTCTCCTTCATGCATTGCTCTGGCAACTAGCTCGGCATATCCTTCATGCATTGCCCTGGCAACTAGCTCGGCATTGCTTTGGCAAGTGATCCTGCATATACACACACAAAAACACACCAAAGCAGCATCTTTTCCACAAAAATCACCAAGTTATGTAATCAAGCTCAACAGTGGAAAGAAACATGAATTAATGCATGAATAACTAATTATGCAACTAATATGAGCTTAAGTCTAACAATAATATGAGTAAAAAGGGTAATAAAAATAGTACTTTTGAACACTTATCACACATCTTTGGCCTCTCAAATCTTGGCACCTCCTTGCTCCAATGCAAGCCCCACCCCAGGCCTAAGTCCCTCTAAGATGATGGCAAGCGCACCCCATTCACTCATTGCACTCTTGCAACTGAGTAGCTCTTTCTTGAGCTCATTCACCTCGATTCGCAAACCTTTCACCTCAGCTTCGCAAGCATTACTCCCTCAAACATTCATCAACTCGTTGAGAACTCGTCTCGTCCTTAAACCGATCTTTCATGGACTCCACTTGGTCAAGGCAGGACTCGAAAATACCTTGGGTCTGCTTGGTTTTCTCTTCGGATTGTTCAAGCCTAAGGACCCTCTTTGTCAACGACTGTAACCACTCGGACAGGTGTTCGATCTTCTCAAACATCGAGTTAAGAATTTCTTGGACCTCCTTAATGACTTCTTTCTTGGAGGAACCCACATTCTCGAACAAGTCATCTACTTGAGACTTGAGAGTGAAAGTTCTATCATTGAAATCCTCAATGTAATCTCTTACCTCGTTCATTTTCAGTCATCTCCAATAGTTTTCACCATGTGTGGAAGTGCCATCTCTTTGTTTTTCCATCTCGATCACTTCTTTGCAACGAACTACTTCGGAGCAAACCTTCACCTAACTTGACTGCAACACCAAGTAGGCTCAAACGCAAGCCTCATTGTCCCGCTCTGATACCATTTGTCAAGGGTCTAGGGCTCAACCCTAGCGGATCCGTGTGACCTTAGACACCTTTGACGCTAATCGGTCGATTCTCGCGTCTAAGTCGGCCTTTAACCAGCCTTGAGAGTACTTCTACTCGACAACGGCTCGGACAAGCCCTCCTGGCTTCGATGGATGCGAAAGCGCTTTAAGCATTATGGTGGCTACTCTTGGCTACTCGAGAGACAACTAGAACAAAGAGCTTCAAGAACCAAGAACAATCGAAAGGGACAAGATAAAAGGTATAGTAAATGCCTCAGAGTCTTATTACTATTCTCAAATGAGAGAATGAATGGAATGAGATGGATGATACAAATGAGGGTGGGAGGCTCTATATTTATAGTTGAGCTCCCACTCAATCAATGGTCCATATTGATTTACATGGATGGCCAAGATTAGCCCAAATCCTTACACGAATCTCTAATCTAGGAAAGAATATCAAATCATACCTAATTACATCAATTAGTAGGTTTCTTTCCTCAGATAGCTGGTCACACCCTTCTGGTTTTCCTTTCTTTGGCATACTCGATCAATATTTTGGTCGTTGGGTCATGTGACAACCCCTCCTTGATGCGCTCCAACAACTGTCCCTTCGGCAAGCTAACAAACTCCATGTTGTACCTTCGGCTTAAGGCATCGACAACAGAATTCACTTTCCCTGGCTTGTATTCTATGGAAAAATCAAACTCTGCAAGGAATTCCTGCCAACGAGCCTGCTTGGGAGACAATTTCTTCTGGTTAAAAAATAGCTATTGGCAATATTATTAGTAAATACCACAAACTTCAACCAAAGTATGTGGTGACGCCAAGTACGCAAGCAATGCAATACTGTTGTCATCTCCTTCTCATGGACCGTGTTTATCCTCTTGGTCTCATTGAGTTTCCGACTCTCATATGCGATCGGATGTCCCATTGCATCAAGATCTTATCGATGGCAACGTCGGATGTATCGGTGTAAATCTCGAAAGGCTTGGTGTGACCCGACAACACCAACACTAGCTCACTCGCCATGGCCTTCTTCAGTCCCTCAAAGGCTTCTTGACACTCGGTGCTCCAGTCCCACCCCTTGTCCTTCTTCAATAGCTCAGTCAATGGTGTAGCGATCTTGGAGTAACCCTTGACGAACTTTCGGTAGTAATTGGCTAGCCCCAGGAAGGATATCAACTCTGTCACCTTGGTTAGCGGCTCTGAATCTGAGATGGCTTGAACTTTAGCCCCATCCATCCGGATCTTGCCACCTCCAACTATATGGCCTAGAAAAGGGACCTCCATCTGAGCAAACAAGCACTTCTCCTATTTGACATAGAGCTTGGTTTCCCGTAAGACCTTGAACACCTGTCTCAAGTGTTCTACATGCTCTCCAAGGCTCTTGCTATAGATGACAATATCATCAAGGTAAACTACAACGAATTGATCAAGGAAGGGTTGTGGTACCTTATTAATCACGGTGCAGAAGGTGGCGGGAGCATTCGTGAGGCCGAATGGCATCACAAGAAATTCATACGAACCGTAGCGTGTTACACAAGCTGTCTTCAGCTCGTCTCATTCTACAATCCTCACTTGCCAATATCTGGACCGCAAATCTAACTTGGTGAACCACCTTGCACCACCAAGTTAATCGAACAAGTCTGCTATGAGCGGGATCGGGTACTTGTTCTTTACACTGAGCTTGTTCAAAGCCCAATAGTCGATACACATTCGAAGAGTCCCATCATGTTTCTTCTGAAAGAGCACCAGAGCATCATAGGGTGCCTTTGATGGTCGGATATAGCCTGTATCGATGAGTTCCTTCAATTGTCTGCGTAACTCATCTAGTTCTATTGTTGCCATTCGGTAAGGGGCTCTAGCGGGTGGCTCTACGTTCGGCACAAGCTCAATCTTGTGAACAACCTCCATCTTCGGTGAAAGATCTTTAAGCAACTCGGCAGGCATCACGTCATGGAATTCTGCCAAAACTTATCCCGCTTTTGCTGGAATATCCTCGGTCATGATTGGCTCATTAGTCACCAACGTTGCTAGGTAGGTTGGCTCTTCCTTGCGAACTCCCTTAATAAATTGGATAGCTGAAAGTATCTTGGCCCTAACTTCAACTACTCGGTTTACTGGAACAATGCATTGGCCTCTCGAATCAAGTATGCACAAGCAATCGGCAAATGGAATGGGAAACCCATTAATCTTGTCAAGGAAACTAAGCCCAATGACAAAGTCAAAATCTTTAAGTGGAATTACCTTGATGTTTTTCTTACCAGACCAGCCCTCAATCTCAAGTTTGACTCCTTTTGCTACTCCTGCAATCGGAGCCTCCTTGGTATTCACGGTCTTAATGAACCCACTTACCTTCTCAATATGAAGGTCAAGTTTCTTTGCGGCCTGTTCAGACATGAACAACTCTGAGACACCGGTGTCCACTAGCGCACTCAACTTCTGGCCTGCAATGGTGATGTCGACAAATATCAGCCCCTTCTTCTTGGAACCCTTCTTGACCTCCATGCAACTGAGGATGGAGCCAAGCTTGAGGGTCTCTTCTTGGTCTTAATTTTCTTGGGTGGCAGCAACTTTCTGTCTATGTGGGCAATTACTTTTGTAGTGTGGTCCTCCACACTTAAAACATCTAAGATTCTCGTCCCCTCTCTTATTTCGGTTCCATGGTTGGTTGGTTGTATAATTGGCGTTGGATTGCCTATTGGAATTGTTCTTTGGTTTGTCTCCCCCACCATTGCCTCCATTACCACGTAACTTTGGCTTTGGTTTGGTTGATTCATTTCTGTTGGCACTATGCTCCTTCAATGATTCTGCAATCGACATGGATTTGGAGAGCTCCTTCACGTCTCTCCGTTCTAGCTCGGTGTTCGCTCATGGCTTTAGTCCATCCATAAACTGGAAAAGAGCATCCTTCTCGGATAAGTCTGGGATCTGAAGTTAAAGCTCGCTGAACTCTCAAACATAGTCTCGAAGGGTCCCTACATGCTTAAGAGCTCTAAGCTTCGATCTTGCCTCATTCTCGGCATTGCCCGGGTAAAACTGCTCCTTTAATTCTGCTTGGAACTCAGCCCATGTTCCAACAGTGTTGCCCCCACGTTGCTCATCCGAGCACATACGTCGCCACCACAACAGAGCGGCATCAGATAAATAAATTGAAGTAGTTGTTACCTTTTCGGTATCCTCCACGATACCCATTGCCTTGAAATACTGCTCAAGTCCCCACATGAAGTTCTCCACTTCCTGAGCAGATCTGGTCCCCTTGAATGGCTTGGGCTTTGGGGCGTCGATCCTGGGCTTGGGCACAGTTGCTTCCGCCATCATGCCATTCAACATGGCATTCTTGTAGAGAAGTAGCTCGGCACTGAGCTTCTTTACCTATTTTATCATCTCTTTATTCACAGCTTCAACAGCAGCTTTGATGGAGAGATCTTGGCCGTTCAACGACTCATACAGGTTCTCGAGATTCTTGTTAACCTCTTTCATGGTGTATTCCTTCATGAAATCCATCTTCTCGAAGTGCTCATTGACTTTCTCATTGGCCCCTTGAAGCTCGACAATCGACTCTTCAAGCCTGACGACCCTCTTGTCCAAGGCAACAACAATGTCCCTCGAACTCTCTCGCTTCTTCCCGGTAGTTGCAAAGAATATCAAATCCATAAATTCCCTCAAACTAGGACGTGCGGCCTTGGGTGCTTTCTGGGCAGTTTAGCAACCAAGTAAGCCTAAACTGATATAAGCTAGAATGCTTAGATCATCGCGGAAACGAAAAGAACAAATAAAGAAAATGGTTAGCAAAGAAAACTGAGGGAATAAGTGAATGCTCAATGTATTACTAAAATCAGAAGTGATGAAATGAGGTGGGGGTGAGCCTCTATTTATACTTAAAGCCCCCTACATCCAACGGCTAAGATGAAAGTAAATCAACGGATAAGAGTAAAGCTGTACAATTATATCCCTTGATCGTAGCTATTTGGATCAAACTTGCCAAAGATAAGGGATTACAACAGATATGGAAATATTCAAGAGGATGAGGCTTGTTGACTTGTGATACTTGCCATATCTGATGGTTCTTCAACCCCAAATGATGGGCTAGCTCGGATGGGTGCTGGCAAGCCTAAAATGGCGTGGATGGCCTCCTCACCTGTCTGGTGTGCGTTGGGCTCGGACCCTAGGGTGCGGGCCGTGACAATCTCCCCCACTGGTTCTGGCGACGTCCTAGTCACCCGACTGGTATGGTAGTACTCCATTTGGTTCTTGATTTGCCAAAGGGCCTCGGTTGGTTCCCACCTACCCTCACTGTCGGGAAGTCCCTTCCACTGAACAAAGTACTCGTACCTCAGCCGGTAGTTTTATCGTCGAATGACTCTTTCTGCTTGGATCTCTCGAACCTCGTTCTCATAGGAGACCTTCACTCCGACTGGCGCTCGGTGTGACTTGCCTCAATCCAGAGCTGACTCATCTTGGTGGCATGGCTTGAGTTGACTGACATAGAACACTGGATGAGTTCGGATAGTCGATGGCAACTCCAATCTGTAGGCCATGGTGCCTACTCGCTTCACAACTTCGAATGGACCCTCGTATCTTCGCACAAGACCCTTGATCATGTTATTTTCACGAAAGATCCCGGTGATTTTTGTAAGGACTTGATCACCCACTTGGAAGTTCACGTCCCTACGCTTTCGATCTGCCAGCTTCCCTGCCTTGTGTAAACAAGCTCAGGCTAAGTCGTGATTCTCTTGCCACTCCTTGGCAAACTTGTGTGCTGGTGGATTAGGCCCATCATACTTTGTAGCAACCGCGTTGGGCGTAAGCGGTTGTTACCCCATCACGATCTCAAACAGACTTTGGTTGGTCATCTCGCTCCGTTGCAAGTTGTAGGAAAACTGGGCCACATCTAACAGCTTCGGCCAATCGCGTTGCGTGGCACTCATATAGTGCCTCAAATAGATCTCCAACAAAGCATTCACTCGCTCGGTTTGCCTGTCGGTCTGTGCGTGAAAACTAGTTGAGAAGTTCAAACTTGATCCCAAGAGCTTGAACAACTCGGTCCAAAACTTCCCTGTGAACCGTGAGTCTCAGTCGCTGATGATTGTCTTTGGCACTCCCCAAAGCTTCACCATGTGCTTGAGGAAAAGACGGGTTACCTCCTCTGCTGGGCATGCCTTAGACGCTGGAATAAACGTCCCATACTTCAAAAACCTGTCAACAACAACCATAATAGTAGATAGGCCATCAGTGCTAGGCAAACCGACAATAAAGTCCATGAAAAGACTCTCTCATGGTCTCTCAGGAATAGGCAATAGATTCAACAGTCCCGTTGGTTTCTTCATCTCCACATTGTCCTGTTGGCACACAAGACAAGTCCTCACATAGGCTTCAACATCCTCACCCATGTGTGGCCAGTAGTAGTGCTCGCTGATTAGTGTCATGGTCCAATTCATCCTTGGATGTCCAGCCCACTTTGAGTCATGACACTCCTTCATGAGCTCCTTGCACAATTCTCCAAACTGAGATACGTAGAGGCGATGTCATTTGGAATAATGTAAGTCCCTCTCGAGCCAAAGCCTTCTGGTTTTCCCTTCTTTGGCATACTCGATCAATATTTTGGTTGTTGGGTCATGTGACAACCCCTCCTTGATGCGCTCCAACAACTGCCCCTTCGGCAAGCTAACAAACTCCATGTTGTACCTTCGGCTTAAGGCATCAGCAATGGAATTCACTTTCCCTGGCTTGTATTCCATAGAAAAATTAAACTATGGAAGGAATTCCTGCCAACAAGCCTGCTTGGGAGACAATTTCTTCTGGGTTAGAAAATAGCTATTGGCAATATTATCAGTGAATACCACAAACCTCGACCCAAGTATATGGTGACGCCAAGTACGCAAGCAATGCACTACTACTGTCATCTCCTTCTCATGGACCGTGTATCTCCTCTCGGTCTCATTGAGCTTTCGACTCTCATAAACAACCGGATGTCCCTTTTGCATCAAGACTCCACCAATGGCAACGTCAGATGCATCGATGTAAATCTCAAAAGGCTTGGTGTGATCCGGCAACACCAACACTGGCTCACTCGCCATGGCCTTCTTCAGTCCCTCAAAGGCTTCTTGACACTCGGTGCTCCAGTCTCACCCCTTGTCCTTCTTCAATAGCTCGGTCAATGGTGTGGCGATCTTGGAGTAACCCTTGACGAACTTTCGGTAGTAATTGGCTAGCCCCATGAAGGATCTCAACTCTGTCACCTTAGTTGGCGGCTCCCAATTTGAGATGGCATAAACTTTGGCCCCATCCATCTGAATCTTGCCACCTCCAACTATGTGCCATAAAAAAGAGACCCACATCTGAGAAAACAAGCACTTCTCCTCTTTGATATAGAGCTTGTTTTCCCGAAAGACCTCGAACACCTACCTCAAGTGTTCCACATGCTCCCCAAGGCTCTTGCTATAGATGACAATATCATCAAGGTAAACTGCAACGAACTGATCAAGGAAGAGTTTTAGTACCTTATTCATCAGGGTGCAGAAGGCGGCGGGAGCATTTGTGAGGCCGAATGGCATCGCAAGAAATTCATACGAACCGTAGAGTGTTACACAAGTTGTCTTCGGCTCGTCTCCTTCTGCAATCCTCACTTGCCAATATCCGGACCGCAAATCCAACTTGGTGAACCATCTTGCACCACCAAGTTGATCGAACAAGTCTGTTATGAGCGGGATCGGGTACTTGTTCTTCACAGTGAGCTTGTTCAAAGCCCGATAGTCGATGCACATTCGAAGAGTCCCATCACATTTCTTTTGAAAGAGCACCGGAGCACCATAGGGTACCTTCAATTGTCTACGTAACTCCTCTAGTTCTGGCGGAGTTAATCGGTAAGGGGCTCTAGCGGGTAGCTCTGCGTTCGGTACAAGCTCAATGCTATGATCGACCTCTCTCTTCGGTGGAAGATTCTTAGGCAACTCGGCAGGTCACGTAGCTAGAGTTCCAACCAGCCCACCGTGCGGCCTTAGGCGATGTGACTTAAGACAAACGCCTATGTAAGCCTTTTCAACCCTCTCGGAAAATCAAATTTCCCAAGCACCGACAAACGCAAAGCGTTCTACGCGGAATCGGATCAAACGAGATGAGCGAAGAAGAACTTCGAAAGAACGCTCAAGAACAAAGAAAAGAACACAAGAACACTCAGAGGATTTAGAGTAAATGCCTTTATTCCTTGTAAACTTGGATACCTGAAATGAGGATGGGGAGGCCTCTATTTATAGTTGAGTTCCCCCTAATCCGACGGTCTATATAAATTTACATCGACGACTATGATCGAAGCCCACCAACCACAATGGTACAATCCTAGGAATATTCCATTATATCTATGGTAACAAATCCTGTGTATACAATGTAAGTTTACATAGGTCAAAGTGGATGGATAAGCCTTTTAGAATCTCCCACGGATCGGTCTAAGTCTGGTGGTCTCTTTGGGCCCAAAATCTCTATCAGAACCTCTTGGGAACCCTAGTGTGCACCTTGTGGTGCCAATGACTCGGACCTTGGCTCGCGGCCCATGACATTCTCTCCCACCAAACTTGGCAACGCCCTCGTCGCGCTTCTCGAACAAAGCTAAGATCGATCCTAGAGTTTCCTCTCGCACACTTTGGCTTGCTCCCAACTCGGAATCTAGCTTGATTGTCCTCCCATAAGGACTTTTCTTCCTAAAAAGAGCACCGGAGTCTGATTCAATTATCCCCCATAAGGACTGCTCGCACCGCCATGCAAAATTACGCATCCTAGACACATATTGATCATAGGAACTTTTTACTATCAGTTCTGACTTGCCCCAATCTGGACTCTCTCGATCCTTGTGCACAAACTTGGATGCCTTCACATTGAACACCGAACGAACCCTTAAAACTCTGAAAGGTTGCTTCGGCCCGCACAAAGTCTTGGCAACTTCATCTGATGGGTTAGGTTTTATGCGCCCTACACCCAACAAATCCGGCAAATCAAACTGTAAAACACTATCATTGTGTTCAAGATGTACTTCGCTTCTTTTTTCGGCATTTACTCTACGTATCAATCCTTCGTCCCTGAAGTTTGACGCCCTACTGCTCCCCGGCAATGCAAAACCCATCGACACTTCTCTCCCATTAAAGTTCGATGCCTTGACCACCTCGCTCATGGATGGCTCCTCGACGGCCTTCACGCTAACTGCCACGGGCAACTCTCGCCCATCCAAGGTAGTGTCCCCAACTGTCGCCTCCAACTCGATGTCTCCTTGGCTTAGAGCATCTTCGACAAGCTGAATGGCTGTTAGCTTCTTGGTTTCTCGCTCGTTGTCTCAGCACACAGACACAATACACCATTATCTCGGATCCAAGATGCACACGACGTCGAAAAACGAAATGATGAGATCTTCAAAACAGTTAAGGAATTTTAGTCCCAAAATAAAATCAAAGTCATCTAACTCGATTACCTTAAAATCTTCTTTGGCCTTTCAATCCCCAATTTGCAACTCAATCTTCCGCACTGTTCCCAAAACTGAAACTTCCCTTGAATTCATGGCCTTGATCTTACCGGTTGAATCCACAACTTTAAGACCAAGCTTTTCAACAGCTTTCTTAGACATGAATAGATCGCTTGCCTCGGTGTCTACCAAAGTACTCCTCGATCGTCCCGTCACATTGATATTGACAAACATCAACCCTTTCTGCTTCTAGCCCCTCCTCCCTTTGGTAGAATTCAAGATCATCGAGCCAAGCTTCGCAGCCTCATCACTCTCAGGCTCGTCCTCCTTGGACTTCTTGACTCGATCCGGGCACTCTCACGCTAAATGTGGCCCCTTATATCGGTAACACTTTCGATGTACTTTTTCTACCCTCGGCTTCCCTCCATTAACGTTGATGATTGCACCAACTCTACCGGGTTCTCCATCTGACTCGTCGTCCTCATGGACAATCGCATCAAGGCAGCTCCTCTTCTTGGGACAGTCTTTCACTATATGTGGACCATCACAATGGTAGCACGTTAATGTCACGGACCGCAAGCCAAGGTTTGAGTCATTAGCACCACAGGGTGCACACCCAGGTCCGAGTTGCCCATTCCTTACAAGAATCTCTAATCTAGGAAAGAATATCAAACCATACCTAATTACATCAATTAGTAGGTTTTTTTCCTCAGATAGTTGATCACACCCGATATGGCAAGATTCTTCATTTGACTTTTTGTCTCCTTCCATTTATGAAAAACCAGTGTGATCGGGTTCTCTAGCATTCTCCAGTGTGACCTAATATGGGTCTCTTATACGTACTTACAAGCATGCTCATGCATGTTTGATACATGCATAAATGTACATATATAACTGAAAATATGTAAAATCATTGTATGGTGTGTTGGTTGCTTATCTCATACTTTAATAATACGATTAAAATTTGATTTTCACCTATAAAAACAGAATAAATTTTATGACCGGTCATTTACCTTTTTAAAGAGCATTTGTAACGATGTATACATTCATAGATGGACCGAGCGAAGGTTGGAGAGATCCTCTCTCTGAAAATTTAAAATTCGTATATGATTTAAATTTTTTAGAGATTTTTATGTATTTTCTATTGAAAATCTATCTCCACCCCCTAAAATTTTATATATGTATATATATATGCATGCTCATGCATGTATGATACATGCATAAATGTGCATATATAACTGAAAATATGTAAAATCATTGTATGGTGTGTTGGTTGCTTATCTCATCCTTTAATAATACGATTAAAATTTGATTTTCACTTATAAAAACAGAATAAATTTTATGATCGGTCATTTACCTTTTTAAAGAGCATTTTTTACGATGTATACATTCATAGATGGACCGAGCAAAGGTTGGAGAGACCCTCCCTCTAAAAAATTTAAAATTCGTATATGATTTAAGTTTTTTAGAGATTTTTATGTATTTTATATTGAAAATCTATCTCCACCCCCTACAATTTTATAAGTTCGCCCCTTAAATATTATAGGCTCGCTCCCTAACATAAAGTTTTGAGTTTGTCCATGTATACATTGATTCTGAATCAAAAATAATAATGTCAACTTTACGTATGGCACAAAACAGTGGCGGAGCCATATATGCTTTAAGGATGTCAATTCACTCCACTTGATTTGTTGAAGAATGAGATTTTCAAAGAGTTAAATGGGGTTTTCAATAAGTTAGTATAAAATTTTCATAGAAATATTAAAATTGACCCCACTTAATTTGTTTGGATATGAGGTCAACCATATTTATATTGTAGTGATATGAGAATCGTCGTACCTCAAAGTCTACTCTAACCTCACTATATGAAAATCCTGACTCCGCCATTGCACAAAAGAATTTAAAAAATACTTAAATGAAAGAGAAATGATGCAAGGATGGATGGAGAAATCCCACACTAGAGCTTTTGGTTTTGGATTGGTAAGGAATTTGAATAAATAATCCAATCTATGTGTATTCTTTCTTTTGTTAAATGATTATTAAATTTTATATTCATTCCATATAAAATTAAATTAATATTTCAGAACGATGAATCATAAAGAAAAAATTCTACGTGTCACTTATACTTCATATTTATCCTATCAATGCTTTATAAATATTCCTTTATTTCTTTTTTAAGAAAAAGAAAGAGAGAAAACAGTTGAAATACACAAATTATATTATTGGTTTAACTTTATTTAATTTTTTGAATAGAACTTTATTTATTAAACATTAATTTTATGGATACCGAAAATTATTCCCCCAAATTTGTTTTACACCTCTCAATTTATCATCAAACAAATTAATAGTTTATACTAGTATTATAAAAGGAAAAAATTTTGATACACAAGTCGTGTAAACTTATACGTGTCTTTTAGTTTTAGGGTTTAGAGTTTTAGTTTAAGATTTAAAGTTTATGGGTTTAGGTTGTATGGTTTAGAATTTAAGGTTAGTGTTTAGAATTTAGTGTATAAGGTTTAGTTTTTTAGGGTTAGGATTAAAAATTTAAGATTTGAATTTTTATAGTATAAATACACATGCTTGTGTAAAATTAATTTTACACAGCTTGTGTATCAAAGTTTTACCCATTATAAAATATCAGTACATTAAATATAAATCAATAATATATATATATAGTTTCTTAAGATATCTATTAGAATGAGTCTAATTTCTACGTTCTGCTGACCTATATGAGAGTAGACATTGTCTACAAGTTTTTACATTCAGAGTGTATCGAACCCATTTATTAAAATTAATGTATATATTGTTATATCCTTTAGTAGGCGCATCAATATATCCTCTAGGGTTGCAAAATCTTCACGTGCTTTATTCTATAATCGTGTTGATAAATTATTCCAAAAGAAATATATTTCCTTTGAGATTGGTTATTATTCTCAAGACTATACTAGTTATTCTTTAACATCTCAGTCACTACAGAGCTGGTGGGTTTTGAATTTGGATCCATGGAATCATTTTGTGCTAGATTTTTTTGGATTATGAAATACTTGAATTCAGATTTATGTGATGATATGATTTCAGAATTTTGCAAACAGGGAAAAAAACCCTAAATAAACTGATTTTGATTCTTAAGTACCGATTGATAGATGGAAATTAACATCTTTTCGTAGAAGGACAAGGGAGCTAATTAATGTGGTACGTACTTCTTTTCACTTTCTAGGCTCTAGGTAATATCACTTCAGCTCCAACAATTCCATAAAACTGTGGAATAAAGATGAACAATATACATACATGCATGCATATATTCCAATCATCTTGAAGAAACGTACAAGCATGCATTTCATTTCTTTCCAGCTCTGGCCATTTCTTTTGAAGTTAAACATCTATATTAATATTGTCTAGTTGTCCGACTTGCATATTCGACTCGTTCATAAGCACGATCGAGCCACGGCAAAGTTTGAAAATCCGAGTTCGACGTCACCTCTTTAAAAACGATTGTATGAATCAATTGAGCTGTTATTCGGGTTTATATCTATAAGTTGTCTACATTCACTATTCTATCCAAAGTTTGACATTCTTCCCCTCCCCATCCCCACAGTCACGTGGAAAACCAATGGGGCATTTTCCTATTCACGAAACTAGAGTCATCGAATTCTCTTTGTTGGGCACATACCCTATCCCTTTCGGCCATGCAATGACTTATCCATATATTTTTGTTAAATATATAGTTTGAAGAACACCACACAAGTCCCTATATATATATAATTTTATGTATTGTCTCAATATATTAGATGATGACATATCACGAAGGATATAAACTCATCTGATTACTGACAACGTATTATACTCTATCAGCATCGAATATAAACTTATGTGTGTCAAATCAAGGGTTGATCTTGGAAGGTGGCATGCATCCACATATCAAAAAGGAACCTTCACTTTTTATTTTCCCAATATTAAAATGTGATTCGTTCATGGCCTAGGTTGCCCTATATATACATGTAAGTTCATATGAAATATTTACATCCATCCCAAGCCAAGCATAGTGTAAACTGCAACTGCAAAGCACCATCTGCTCCAAATCTCGTATACTCTCGAAAAACATCGGCATGGATCGCATCGCGAAATTGGCATCCCAGAAGGCCGTGGTGATTTTCAGCAAGAGCTCGTGTTGCATGTGCCATGCAATCAAGAGACTGTTCTACGAGCAAGGGGTGAGTCCGGCGATATACGAACTCGACGAAGACGTCAGAGGCAAGGAAATGGAAAGGGATCTGATGAGGCTAGGATGCAACCCAACTGTCCCGGCTGTGTTCATTGGAGGTAGATTTGTCGGCTCGGCTAACTCGGTCATGACCCTTCATCTCAATGGTTCCTTGAAGAACTTGCTCAAAAATGCCGGCGCTCTCTGGCTTTAAAATTAAGAGTTAAAAATTGCCATCAAACTAGCATATTCAATAGCTAGCCGGCTTCACCTTGTAATGATAATACTCTATAGAGCATGATATAAAGTATCTTTCATATATACATATATTGTAAGTTTACTCTTGAAAGTCAAACATTTTGTCCTAACTTTTGATTAGGTTTAGGGACAAACATATAATTTTACATTAGGAGATACAAACAATTAGGTAGTTATATTATAAAATTAAAGGTACAAAATTAAATCATTAATGGTACAAAGAAAATACCTAAACTATATGAGAATTTGAAAATTTCAGGAGTGTGATTGCACCTCCTGCTCCCCCTCAATCCATTCATGATTAGATGCCTAATACTTTATTTTGATGTCATGAAATAAATATCATCCTTATTGATGAAGTGTCAGTTTAATTGTCATCGTTATTATTATAATAAACCGGAGATCAAGAGTTATATACGTGTTTAAACGTACAATAATTCTTTTAATTCATTATGGATAGTTTAAAAAATACTTAGGTTCGAACCGAAATTTGTGTTTGATAAACATATATGTCATACATATACATATATTCTTTTGCAAATGAAATCCTGATTTGCTTTAATAATATTCTTAGTAGTGTTGTTCCATCATGTACACATGACCTTTCATTTCAATCCTTGAGAGGCTCTCCCATATATTTTAGGAATCAAGCAGCCCTCAAATGTTCTATCAACTAATGTGCTCCAGTTGAATCATTTCCTCATTTAGGTTTTAAACCCACAATAATTTAATTAAATCCCATTTTAAGTGAAAGTTAGCGCTTAATATTGTCAAATTCTTGTCCTTATCATTTAGGGGAAACACAAAGAATTAATCTTTATGCAAACAAACCATCAATTCCATCCACCAATGAAGGATTCCCAGAAAAAAAATAAAGATTAGTAATTCGCTTTATTAATCGAATGAGTTTGGTCTTATATATACGCTTAAAACGTGCGAGATAAAAGAGAAAGAAGTGAAAAAAAAATTCAACTTTTTCTCTTTTATCTCAGTCATTGCTTTCTTTTCTGTTACTTCGAAAGTAGCTGCTGCCACTTCCGCCACTCAAATTTTCAATGTTCTTTTTTATTTCTCATCAAACAGATAACATCTTCTTCGAAAAATCCCAACTATTCTTAACCGTATATATATAAAGTATCTTTGTCATTTTCAATAAAGAAGCATCCATTCAGAGGTAACATCTCATGGGCGACTTAAATTTAATAATTAATATATTCTTTTAATTATTATATTTTTAAATATATCGGTTTACATTAATCAGATTAAATTTCGACTGAATTCAAAATAAAACTGTCGGATTTTATAAAAAGAATGTAAATTTTTTTCCCACTCCATTAACAATATAAATGTTGTTTTAACGAAAACAAAGCATATATACAATGGCGGCGCGAGTGGAGGCAATGATCTTATCCCAAAATGGTAAAATTTCAGTTCAAATCCTTTTAAATTGTGGAAATCATATTTTGAATCTCAAAATGATAAAATTTCAGTTTAGTTCGAAGTTGTAAAGTTATAAGCTAATGTATCGATGAAGTTACACTTTAATTCTCGAAAAAATTATATTTCGATTCCGATCCCTTCAAAAGCTTCTCTTATTTGGTAGCCATAAAGGGACATGCTCAATTTTCTAAAAAAAAACAGAAAAAATGAAAAAAAAATGGAGCAAGCATTTGAACAAGTATATATACCTCTTTCAAACAGTCAGAATCTTTGTTGACAAAAGAAAAAAAAAGGGATAAGCAAAGTAAGAATGAAAAACTATAGCCACTATTTTTGAGAATCTTCAATTCTTGGGGGGTATATATCCACAAAAAGAGACTTTCAACCATCCCAATCTGCTGAGTTTAGCCACGCATAAGTAGGGTTCCTGTTGGTTTTCAATTCTTTTAATTGTTCCTTTTTTTTCTTCTTTCATTTGCAACATATATTGCTGAGGTCAGATACAAAGATTTGATGTTTAATTTCTCATTTGTCACTTTGATAGCTATTCAGTCCTTTAAAAAATTAATGAACATCCAAAATATATTGTGTAGGAGAGAATTAAATTAGTTCGAATATAATTTTGTTACATTTGTTGAATGATGAGTAGTGGTAATCTTTATAATTGTTACCAAGTAATGTTTTTAGTATTTTTACTTTTTATAATGTCTTAGTTGATCCAACGCCATTAACTCAAGGACGGAGTCAAAATATCAACTTAAGGGGTAAAACATACTCTCTTTTTTTTAATTTAAAGGGGTCAATTTATAATTATCCTATAAATATTTTTGAATTTATTATATAAATTAAAGGTAAATTTTCATTTTTGATGGAGGGCCACAGCCCCTCTCAACCATTACATAGATTCGTCTCTGCATTAACTATTATACTTATGATACCTCTAATTGCCCGAATGATCAAAGATACTTATATTGTCTCACTTTGTGTGGGTTCAAATTTTAACATTTACTATGAGAATGTAATATCCCTCTGTCAGCCAGTGATAAACCTCTTGGTCTCCTCGAGGCCATGCATGGTGAACCGGTGTAAAGTTAGGCATCGAAAAGTCTTAAAAGTTTTTTTGGGGTCTCTGCTCGGCCATCTTCAGATCTGGGTACAAGGGGTTTCTTTTGTGTTTTAAAAATTTGGGTTAGATCTCGGTTTAAGAAAGAAAGGGAGCCTTTTTAACAAAGTTTTAGACCGTCGGCGCCGGTGAGCGGCAGACGGTGTGGTGATTTCGGTCCGGCCGAGATATTTTCGTTTCTGGGTAGATTGAGAGCTTTGAGTGTTTGAGAGGATTTCTAAAAGGAAAGTGAATTGTTTTTGGGAGGGTTGAACTGAAAATGTCCAAAAGGGCTTAAAATGTCGGTTTTGAGGGGTTTTATATATTTTAAATTATTTTAAAATGGGCTAATCACCTCAAGGTCCCTCTGCCATTTCATAATTACACCCACTAGGGTTTCCGCGTTTTCAAATCACCCTTTTAGTCCTTCGATGTTTTCCTCCAATATCAATCTCATCCTATTTTCAAGCGGAATTGAATCTGAAAAATGGTTTTATTTTCGACCAGTCCCTCTGCATTTTTGAATAAGTTTTTCGGCCATTCCGCTTTTCTAAAATACACTCCCAGTCCCCACAAGTTTGCAGGACTTTCCAACCTCATCCTTTCCCGAATTGAGCAGTGTTTTAAAATGGTTTTACCCCTTTTAGGTCCTTCCGGATTTTAAAATAACTTTTTCAACCCTTCTGCATTTTTGAAATTATTTCAGCCATCCCTCCAGCTTAAAAACCTTTCAATTTGGCCACCGCTTTTTTAGTTTTTTTTTCTTTTCTCGATTTAGTCCAAACTATGGATCAGATCCCTTGTTTATCCCTTTTTTTATCGTGCATATTTAATTTCTGTCTTGCCTCTTTATTTTCTTTAATTTCCAGTTTTTAATTTCTATTGTTAGATGATGTTTGCTTCGTGTATGGTGGTGAACATTATGAGTATATAATATGTAACTTACCATGTGTATGTTCTTAAAATTTTGTATATAGAGTTTATATTATTGAGTACGCGTCCTCATTCCTATCTTAGTATATTAGCATAGGGCCTATTTGCGAAGTTTTGGCATTTGCCGCATATATATATATATATATATATATTTCCTATAGTAGTAATAGATAGAAATAGATGTATACTTTTTTAATATATGTCGTGATCTATACAGATGTTATACAATTTACACTTAGTTTATATATATATATACCTTTATATTTTATATATAGTTTCATACCTTAGTTTTCAAAGTACGTATCCTTGTATTAAGAATATGTTTTTGTAGTAATATACGCATAATATAGGGTATGGTGGTATGATATATAGATACGTTTCTTTTGCTTGACGGTATGTCTTTATTTAATATTCATGCGTAGTATAGTATTTGAGTTGTTGTTCGCACCTTTTTCGAATTCACTATATTGTGCCATTCAAATTTTCATTCATAAGGTTTGTTTTCATCTTTTATTGTCTTATTAGGATAGGCCCTTCTAGAATTAGTTTAAGATTTAAAATTTAATTTAATTAATTGAAATAATGCGCTCGTTTTATTGGGGTATAACTTTTGAATTAGTTGAATTAAAGTTAGGATTAGTTTTATAATCGTAGTTAGATTTAAAGTTCAAACCAATTTAATTAATTTAAACTTATCATTGGCGTATTGGGATAAACGTTGAGTTCATTAAATTGGTTGGACAATTCTTAATTACCCTTAGGATAAAATTAATATTTAACTTAAATGAAGATTTAATTAAAAGTTATAATTAATTAATTCAATTCGTTTTAAATAGAATCATTGGCTTATTGGAATACTATTTTAAAATTAATCAAATTAATTATTATGATTCAAGATAATCCATAAATTATTAGGGTTTACTAACTTTAAAGATTAAATTAATTTAGGGTTAATATTAGACTAACCTAGTTAATAATTAGATCACTGGTTGAATTTTCATAATTTGGGCCTTCTTAGGTTAAGACTTTAGTGGGCCTAGAGCTTTATTTTCAAGTAATTTTGTGTCATGCATTTTAATTGTAGTTCATATAACTTTAATGTTTTAATGGACATGCATATGGTTAATCAATTTAAATTACGAAAAGGAAGTATTTATTAATTCCAATATTTGTGTCATAACAGTCTTGGTTCAATGGATGTTAACCAAATATTCGAATTAATTTTTACAGTCTGAAGGTAAATTTAATTTGGATTAAAATTTAAAAAGTCATAACATTATTCTTAATTGTTTGCAGCATGCATAAAGGTGATGTACTTAAGTCGAACCTTAAATTAAAACAAAAATCAATCTTATTCGATGTCGGTTTAACCTACAATCCAATGTACACTCAGCCTTATTAATTAAATGCTTAATTAATTCGAATTCACCAATTTGACAAAACTCGTCTAATTAAAGTCTAAATTCAATCGCAAACAATTTAATTAAATTCAATTTGAATTTCAATAATTTCCATTTATTAAAGGCAACATATATTTTGGCACCGATTTCCGAGCGTAATAGAGGTGCTAATCCTTCCTTACACGTAAACTCCCAAACCTATTTTTTGAACAAATATCTGATTTTATTGTGTCCGGCCTATCTTAGTGACCGGTAACGAC
This sequence comes from Hibiscus mutabilis, assembly GCA_019671005.1. Taxonomy (NCBI): domain Eukaryota; kingdom Viridiplantae; phylum Streptophyta; class Magnoliopsida; order Malvales; family Malvaceae; genus Hibiscus; species Hibiscus mutabilis. The sequence goes on from JAGYYJ010003114.1 coordinate 123,064, forward strand.
TCCAAGTCTTTTTATTTTCAAAAACACAACTTTTAAAGGACTTCCCTACATTTTCAAACATTTTCTAAAAAATACGAAAGGAAACATATTACTCTTTTTTGGCGACTAATTCAAAAATTTAGGTCGCTACACTATCCTTGGAACTAAAGACCATTTCAGCACCAAACCTCTCCATTTGAAGCAACTCATCTTTATTAACAGCTGCATGAGGCAAGAAGATATTGAAATGATACAAATATAGACTCGCAAAGAATTATTGCAAGCAAAACAATTGCACTGCAAGGGAAATTTCTTACTCTTCTGCTCTGCTAACCGTCCTTGTTGAATAGCCAGAGCATCTAAGGCGAGCTTTTTTTAGGCCCTCGCAATCACCTTTTCCTCAATAGTGTAATGTTTCATAATAAACAAACAAATAACTCTACCATAACATAGGATTGCTTCTCAAGTGGCATACAATGAGAATTCCCAGACCTCTGTGCAAAAGCGGAACACTTGAACTTCCTTCTTTTGACCAATTCTATGTGCACGATCCTGGGCTTGCAGATCAACTTGTGGATTCCTGCAAGATTCCCCCTTTATCATCAATCAAACACTTCAAACAAGGAATAAAACATGTGTATATATATATATATATATATCAAAGAAAAGAAGTAAGAAAGTTACCAATCACTATCATAAAGGATGACAACATCTGCTGTAGCAAGATTAATACCGAGACCTCCAGCTCTGGTTGATAACAAGAAAACAAACTTCTCACTTCCTGGCTTGTTAAAGGCTTCAATTGAAGCATCACGGTCATCTCCACCCGTATTACCATCAATCCGACACTACTGGTACACACGAAACATCAAATAGTCTTCCAGAATATCCAGTAGCCTCGTCATCTGAATGGCACAAATTCCCACAGCAAAATCATTAATATGGAACTTGGAAAATAAATGAAGACTTCTAACAATTTAAGTGATGTAAATAAAATTAAATTAGAAGAAAATCACAGGGAAAGGTATAGATCAGTAACGGACACATTCAGATACAATGCAGAGGTATAAATATACAAATAGATACTAAGTGATCCCCAAGATTACCTGAGAAAATATCAGAACTCTAGAATCACGCACCTTCAGCTTTGGCAGTAGCTTGTCCGATAGAACCATTTTACCTGGAAATAAATCAGTAAGATCATCTTTCATTCAACACAAATGGATTCAATATGTTCCAGGAAGTAAATTTACCAGCATTGGTTACAAGATGGTCCCCTGTAGTATATGGAGGTCCAGGTTCAGCACCTTGGAAAAGATATGGGTGATTACAGCATTTACGCAGCTGCATTGCAATATTCAGAAGACGCTTACGCTCTCCACCAGCATTAACAACTTCAAGATCTTTTTGCAGCAAAGCTCTATAGTATTGTTTTTGCATCTGGGACATTCCTACTTTCAGGATGGTTTCCTTCTGGGGAGGCAAACTTTTCTCAACATCTGATTTCAATCTCCGAAGGAGAAATGGCCGAAGAACCTAAAGATGCAGAGACAGAATCTTAATTATTTGTATAAAACCATATGCCAGCCATGAATAGGTATAAGATTTTTAACTAGCCTTGTGAAGTTGTTGAACGACTTCCTGCTCGTCATTTTCCCCAGAAATCTGAAACCACTCATCAAAAGTTTCAGCTGAACTAAAAATCTCAGGCAGAAAAAAGTTAAGAAGAGCCCAAAGCTCATGGAGATTAATCTGCACCCCCAAAAAAAAAAGATTACTACAAGAATTATCAAAATCCTTTCAGTTGGCAGCGAAAACTAATCCAACCAAGGAGACATGATCAATCAAATGTTCAACTTAAATGCATGTTCAGTACTAGAAAATGGCATAGGCATCTATAGTGAAAATAAGCATAGCATACATCATGAATGGACTGAGGCTTAAAACTCAGCAAGTACTTCTATATATAACATTTCATCCCATACCTGAAGTGGAGTACCAGTGATAAGAAGACGGTAATTAGTGTTGTACAGCCTCATTGCTTTTGAAAGGAGTGAATTCTCATTCTTGATTCGATGGGCTTCATCAAAACTATATAGCACGACGCAAGGCAGACTTCTCCTTAATGGTCATTTCAAAACTTGTGACACAGACATTAAACTTCCCAGCAACCAGTAACTCCTCACGAATGTATCTCTGTAGAAATTAGAAGACATAATAATCCTGATAAAGAGGGCAAACAGAGAGTCGTCACTGAAGCATGCATCAAGCAACTTACTCTTTCTTCAGGATTCCCAAGAAATTTTACAGTTCGCAATACTGGGCAGAATCGACGAATTTCATTCACCCAGTTACCAAGAGCTGATTTTGGAGCAACAACCATGTGAGGGCCAGTAATTCCTCGGTACTCATGCAGATAGCCCAGTAAATAAATAGTTTGTAAAGTTTTCCCCAGTCCCTTTATACAAAAATATAGTAAACAAACATCAGCTAATAACATATAACGAGATTATTGTGATCTGAAAAACACGCTTCGCCACCAAAAGCCGTGGCTGCAACACATACCATTTCATCTGCAAGAATTCCGTTTATACCATTCTCATACAGCCGTATAAGCCAATTTAAACCAGCAAGTTGGTAGTCCCTCATCTTTCACTGAATGCCTGGCGAGAGGATAGAAAAAAGCAAATAACATGTTAAGAGATATGAAACCAGTTAAACTGAGTTCTCTAAATGAGGTTTGAGAGAGAGAATTTACAAGTAGGTTGAGTCACCAATAGTGTGTTTCCAGACAAACCATCTTCTTCCTCCTTGAGTACTCTTCATCTTCTTCCTCTTCAGTTACTTTTGATGCATGACGTCCCCTAAATTTAATAAATGAAAAAAAAAACAATAAAAACCAAATAGAAAACAACTCGGTTACTTACAAAATATAATTAGTAATATCATGAAAACACTACAAACAAAAGAATATTTCCTTTCAACACCCTTAGCAAAAAGGAGATCGTGTATACCTTCCTTTCACCTTCTTTTGAGATGATGATTGGTCACTTTTAGAAAAATGAGCAAACAACTCCATCAGCTGCAAAAGATACTTCAAACGTCCCTTCCCCTTGTTATTCTACAATTAAACCAAACATTAGCAGCTCATAAATTACACTTGACATTAACAGAAATGGAACTTTTCTCTAGTGTACACACCATATCAGCATCAATGGCAGCATTTTGGGCATCCAATATTTCCTGAATCTTCTGCTTCTTTACTTTCTCCATTTCTTTTAACGTCTCCTTTTCTCGCTTACTAATTTCAGGGTCAGCCCCGCTAGAATCATACTGCACGGAAAAGAAAAACCCTCAAAATTCAAAAATCATAAAACATAATTATAAACAATGAAGGTCTTCTCAACAACTTATAGGATATCCTAGAAGCAAAATACATACTGAACTGCAAACGCTAAAATCTATAAAAAATTTGTTGGCGGACCTTAACCATAAATAACCAAATAAGCCAACTAGAATTCATAAGATATAAATATAAACAATGAAGATCTTCTCCGCAACATATTAAAAATCCTAGAAGCAAAATCCATGCTAAAGTATAAACACTAAAATCTTAAATATATATTCAGCTGTTGAAGAACGTTAACTACAAATAACAAAAAAATATAGATTAAACGACTGGAATCGTAAAAATTCAAAAGCGAAAAGAGGATAAAATCGTAAAACCTCCTCGTAAGCGTCATCCGCGTTTGAATCGGGGACGCCGTCATCTCCTCATCCTCATCGGATGCACCGGCAGAGCGAGCGACGGCTTCAAGCTCTGCGTCGACGTTGTCGTCACCGTTGATCTGATCGTCGACTCTCTCTTCCTCCGACGAACTTGAGCCGTTGGATAGTGCTTCATTGGAGGACGCCGGTTTTGATGATTTCGCCATCTAATTTCTCAGATTTGAGAAGGGGTTCCTTTGTGTTCTCTCCCTTTTTTCTTTTAAGAGAGATTTAGGTTAAGTTAAAATGGTCCTTTCATAATAAACTTTTAAAATATTCAATTTAAATTAGTTAATTAATTAGTTCGTTATCCGTAAATATACTATAAAATATATTTGATTTTAATTTTTTATCTTTATAATCTTATTTGATTTAATAATTTTAATCTCAAATTGGTCCGACATTCGCGATAAATAAATAAATAATGAAAAAAATACCAAGTAAACGCCATGCTCCCATCCCATTTCTTTATAAAACTATTTGCTTCCCCCTCCTTTCTCTCTAACCTTCCTCTCAAATTCCCACTCAGTTTCATCAAATCGGTAACAAAATTCGTTTCTTTTTTCAGAATTTTTATTTGGATTCCTTCTGTTTCGCACCCCGTTTTCTGTTACAATTCACCGAATCTACGGTTCAAAAACAGAGGGGGAATATCAACGGTGAGATGGCGTCAGTGATAACGAACCCGGTGACGAACGCGAATTCTGATCGGAGCATCAAACGGAAGAAGAAGAAGAAATCATCAGCGGCAATGTCAAAAGAGAATCAACAGCAGAGCCACGCCAAAAGGAAATCAGAGGCTCAGCCACAAATCTATTCCTCAAAGCTGATTCAAGCTTTGAGCCAAGTCAGTCTCAACACCAGCTCCTCTTCCCCTTCGGCTCCACGCCGAGGCCGAGCCGTGCGTGAAGCCGCTGATAGAGCCTTGGCCGTCGCTGCTAAAGGTAGAACGAGGTGGAGCCGAGCCATTCTAATGAGCCGTGTTAAGCTCAAGTTTAGGAAGCAGAAGAGATGCAGGGGATCTGCAGCTGCGACGGTGGCTGCAATCACCGGGAGTAGGCGGTCGAGGAAACCGAGGTTTAGCGTCTCGAAATTGAGAGCGAAGAGTTTACCTACAGTTCAAAGAAAAGTCAAGGTTCTTGGCCGGTTAGTTCCCGGCTGCAGAAAGCAACCGTTACCGGTTATTCTTGAAGAAGCAACAGATTACATTGCGGCGCTTGAGATGCAGGTTCGCGCCATGAGTACTCTCGCTGACTTTCTCTCTGGCTCCGGAGCCGGCAGCTCTAGCTCAGCGCCGCCGCCGACCAGCCAGTGACATCTCTTTCTCTCTTAAGTAATCATCTCTCATGTTAAATACATGTCTTCTTCCTTTTTTCCCCTCCTTTAGTACTTTTCATGTCGCTGTTTCATTGGATCCCATAGCTTTCTTATAAAAAATATCCAGCATTTTTTCCATCTTACGTACAAAACTATTTCTCTGGAAATATATTCCAATAAAAAAAAACTGTAAATTCTTGATTTTAGAGTATCATTACTAGAAATTTGATGTTTGGTGGTTACAATAATCTCCATTAAGTTTAGAATTGAATTAGCTCTATTTTGGGAAATTTTTGAGATATTGGATAGACCTTGATAATCTGATGAAGAAGGGGACAAACTAGGATGGGTGACAAAGGGAGCTGTGATGCCATGCCTGCTAAAGGTTAGAGCTGTTATAGCTACTAAACTCCAATACTTGATTGACATGACTTGTTTTGGTTTTGCTAAAATTTCACTGAAAACTCCAAATGACAAAATCCAAAGGAACATTTCTTTTCTCTTTTCTTCCACCTTTTACACTATTAGGTATGGAAGTTTCTTTTACACATGTGACACCCACTTCCATTTCTTAGTGATTTTAATTATATTGAGAAAGTGGGATGGAGAATCAAGTTATATTCTTAGATTAGCTTGCTATAAGAGATTACTATATTATTTCTCATTAGAGTATGTGTTACTTAAAGGATAATATCAAGGTAGAGCAAGTTAGGTGAATCCATGTGTTAGATAGTTTTTTTATATTTTAATTTTATGGATAATGTTGGAAAAAATGGGGAAGAGGGTATGTACCATGTAATATATATTATCTCATTATATGAATCTCTGTTACATTGACAGTGAAATTTTTGAATTATTTATGAAATTAAAAATTATTATTGTTACTGTGTTAGATAATTACCATTTATATATATACAAAATTTTGGATTCTTTTATGGCTTGTTAAAAAAAAGTTAGGTAAATGACCAACTAGTTGGTAGTTGGTCTTGGTCTTGCAAGATGAGGTGTTAAGTTTCTTAACTAAGGTCAGAAGTTTAAATTCTAACGTTGTGAATGGAGAAAATTGAGTTAGAAATATTGTATCCATTTGGGCATCTATAAAATTTAATTCAGATTAATCGGTCAATGAGTAAGATGTCGGTGGTTTAAAAAAATTAGGTAAATGAATGTGAATATCCAGGGTAAGTCAAATGCAGGGTCCAAAAGTTGGCGATTGGGCCAAAAAAAAAATCATGAGAACATGAGAAATATTGCCAGGTATTCATGTGGGTAAATATGTTAAATGTTCCCCACCATAGGGATTCCTGTTCTTCTGTTAGCTTGTTGAGGCTGACTTTACTGGTTTAGTAGGGGCATTATATTGAGTGATACATTGCGTCTTTTGTGTATTATGGTCGATTACTATGTTGTCGAATTGTGGTGTTTGATTCTATTGCTTGTAGCTTGTGTTGTGTTGTTGTCCGGTTGATGGCGGCCTTTGTGCTCTTCTGGGGGCTGTGTGTTGTGTTGATTTTGTGAAGGTTTGGGGTAAAACTTTGTGCGGTTTAGAATTTAGAGTTTAAAATTATAAATTTAAATTTTAAATTTTTATAGTTTAAATGAAAAAAAAATCTGTAATTTTTTCAAAGAAACATGATTTAAACAGTATTCTAAACGCACATGGAGGGGTCATGCCTTGTCCACTCAAGTCCAAGAAAATAAAAGTAAAATAAAACCCTAAAAACCAAAAGCAAAGGACTTAATCAATTGGTCACCACTAGTCGTGATTGTGATTTTAAGCCAACCTTTTTCATTTTCTCCTAAATATATATTATAATGTAATATTTTAGTTCAGTTTCATATATGGATCAACTCACATACATTTATAAACTATATTATTTGAATCTGAATCATCATAACATTTCATCATTTACCATTAAGACCACTTAATAGATTTAAGAGAAAACTATATGGGTGGTCATCCAACTATCGTTATTTTTCTGTTTTGGTCACCTAATTAATTTTTCGTCAAAATTATTCCTCCCGTTAGATACTTTTATTGTTTTGGTCCCCACTATTAAAAACCTTAAAAAATTGATGACGTGGATTTTCTAATATTATTTTATTATTTTCTCTCTACTCCATATATTATTTTTTAAAATTTTTTATTTAAAAACATGTCACCACCACCGCAAAGAAAATAAATCAACTTTACGAGGGAGGTTCTGATTCAAACCCACATCCCGAAGCTGATATGTGCGTGCGTTAGCCGCTGGGCTAATCCCCAAATATAGTCATATCTCACCACAAAGTAATTTTAAATTAAAGAAACGAACCTAAAAAATAAATTAAATAATTATTTATTTTATTTTTATAAAATTAATACTAAATTATTTTAAAAAGATCTTAGTTTCTGTGACGTTCAAAAATCCCGATTTTCTTCTTTGCTTCAGTTTTTTAGTTTAAGGATTGTTCTGAGTTTGAGTCAAAATACCTGAAATTGTTTATTGCGCAGGAAATTGACTTGAAGAATCATAAATGGGGGCATTATTTCATTTGTGGGTGAGATATTAAATTCTTTAGCTCCCTATATCTACTGGTCTTTTCCCCAAATATGCAACAACGGTTCAGATTGATATAGATATTGACATTGTTTTATTGCCATGAATCGCCTCAAAACGTGATGCTAGTTGTTCTTGTTCTCCAGGTATAAGGGCTATTATGAATATGCCAAGTCAGAAGGAGTGGATGTAGGTGAGCCGGTTGGCCTTGACGTTCTTGTTGATGGAACCGTTCCTACAGGTATTCTTTTACATCACTTATATGACTGTGATGGTAATTGAATAAAATTTGAGCTTCACATGGTTGTAGTTTTGCTCTTTATTGAAATTGGGTCTCGTCTTTTTTTATTCCAGGTTCTGGTCTATCAAGCTCTGCAGCTTTCGTTTGCTCATCTACAATTGTTGTTATGGCTGCTTTTGGTGTTAAATTCCCAAAGGTTACTATCTTTTTCTTTGGTAAATGGTAACCACAAGTCTTTATTTGAAATTCTAATATCTGCTTGTTTAACAGAAAGAAATTGCCCAAGTAACTTGTGACTGTGAACAACACATTGGAACACAATCAGGTGGAATGGATCAGGTTACTCTTTTTTCCTACTACTCAATGATTTCATTTGATTTTACTGTGTTGCAGTGGTGTTAAAGGTTCTACCAAATTATATTTTGAAGTTGGTTAAATTTACTCTGTGATTATTGAAAATTGTGTCACTTATTACCTTGTTTTATTATGACAGGCAATCTCCGTGATGGCCAAAAACGGGTTTGCTGAGCTAATAGATTTCAACCCTATTCGTGCAATTGACGTGCAGCTCCCCGCTGGAGGTACATTCGTGATAGCCCATTCATTGGCAGAATCTCAGAAAGCTGTCACAGCTGCTATAAATTATAATAACAGAGTTGTTGAATGCCGACTGGCAGCCGTAAGTTACATTTTTTTACCTGAATATGCCAGGGGCGTATTTGCATCATGGTGTTTCTACTGTCTTTGATTTTGGGTACTCACAGTGTTCAATTTTTTTGTCTTTCCAAAATTTCAGATCGTGCTCGGTATAAAGCTAGGAATGAAGCCACAGGAGGCAATATCAAATGTCAGAACTCTTTCTGATGTTGAAGGTTTACGTGTTCAATTTGCCAGTGGTCATGGTTCTAATGATCCTGTCCTTGCTGTCAAGGTTTCTATCTGTTGATTTTCTACCTCCATAGTATTATTATTATTATTATTTCTGTTAAGAATTTCAGTTGCCAACTTTTAAATATACAGTAGAGTTTCTTTATCTAATGTCAATTTGTAACTTTGCTGCAGGAATTTTTGAAAGAGGAGCCATATACAGCTGAGGAAGTTGAGAAAATTACTGAGAAAGGTCTTCCATCAATCTTGTGTGATAACCCAACCTCTTTGGATGTGCTAAAAGCAGCCAAGCACTTCAAGTTGCATCAGGTACATTTGGTCGAAGCTGAATCGATTATTTATTAATCGGATTATGTTACACTGTATTTATTTATCAGTTGATTCTATATCTTCAGAGAGCTGCTCATGTGTACTCTGAAGCTAAGCGTGTTTATGCTTTCAAGGATGCGGTGACATCAAGTTTAAGGTGACCTTCAAATTTTTAACAATTGGCTATGTTCTGTTCGAATGCTGAATTCATTTTTATAATTGATAGATGATAATTATTAACATATTTGTGCAGTGAGGAAGAAAAGCTCAAAAAGCTTGGCGATCTTATGAACGAAAGCCACTACAGCTGTAGTGTTCTCTATGAATGCAGGTACAACTATCAGAACGTGCATAATCTTTCAAGATGATTTGCTACCCTCTTTCAGTCTTTCTATGCGTAATAAATTTGTGAATATTATTCTTCTCCTCCCCTTTCTTTTTGTACCGGTCCAGATTGATGCGACTCTCGGTATTGTGAGGCAATATTTGCAATATAACTTTATCTTCTATTATTGATACACTACTTGTTTTGCTTATGGGAGATTTTCGATTTACTGTGATTGTATTTACTTTTGATGGCAAGTCCACATTGGTCTGCTGGTTGGTATCGTTACCTTATCTTTACCTTTTGTAACTAGCTGCCCGGAGTTAGAGGAAGTTGTAAAAGTATGCCGAGACAGCGGTGCTTTGGGAGCAAGGCTTACCGGAGCTGGATGGGGTGGTTGTGCGGTCTCTTTGGTAAAATAGAGTATCGTACCGCAGTTCATCCTCGATTTGAAGGTATAACCGTCCGTGCGAGCTCGGTAGATTTTCGTTTCGCTGTAAAGACTTTGTATATATAAACATTAACAAATTTAGTTGTGTTTCAGGAAAAATTCTATGAATCTAGGATCGACAGAGGTGTGATCAAGAAGAATGAGCTCGGTCTGTATGTTTTTGCCTCAAAGCCTTCAAGTGGCGTTGCTATCATTAAACTTTAGTATGCTTTTCTAACTTATTTGTTCCGTCCGAAAAACATTTTTTATTTATTTTTATTTAATTTTTTTTAGCTTAAAGGAATGAACAGATTTCAATAGAATTTGATTGTTTTGTTGTACAATCTTTTGGATAATAAACAATCTTTAATTGTAGTAATATCTATTCATTTTTCTTAACTTTTTAATAAGACACATATTTTACATACAAATTATTCGAACTCATATCTTTTAAAAACTACAATATTTTTTTATTCTACTGAAATTATTCAGAGAGTTCCAACGTCGACCTATTTTAATCCCTTATAAAAGTAAGTTAACTATTGTAATTGACTTGATCGGAGCCGAACTGACTTAGGAAATATAATGATTAAAAAAAAAACAAAATCTTGTTCACCTCCGGAGCCAGAAAGGACTTTGGTACCCTCAAAATTTTGAAAAAATTATATTATTCAGTTGAAATGTTTTTTTTTCTAATTTTAATTAGCCCCTTAAAATTTATAAAAATTCTCATAAAGTTCTAAAAGTTTTCTATATTTTTATCCTCTGCCCTGTGGCCCTCCACCCCTTCTTTGATGTGAACTCTTAAATGGACAACCCATTTAACCTTTCCTTTACTTATAATTATCAATATTTAATTTATTAACATATTAATTTATATAAAGTATTATAAATTTTTTTAGAAAAACAATTTTTTTAACCATGAACAGAGTTAAACATTAGGAGTGATTAAGAATGAATTAAGTATTGAATTCTAAAAATTAAAGAAGACATAGGAGTAATTTTTATTTCGACTAATATTTAACTTAAATAACTTAAAATGCTATTATACCAAAAAAATTTAGGAAGTGTCGTAGTCCCTCCTAATTAAAAGTGGCTTCGTCCCTGCTCCTAATCCAATTTATTATATTCTCAACGTCAAGATTTAAATCTTGAATATTATTTAATGAAGTTAACTCTTCCTATCGTCACACCAATTAATAGTCCATGTCTTGTATGATTTTTAATTATATTTTCATAAACTTCTAATATTGTTTGCTAATATTGTAAAATTTAAATATAAATATTTAAAATTTAAAGATAATATTAGCAATCTTTAAAGCAAGATCCTCTCTTTTCTCTAGGTTGTGGGTTTAAGACCCAGTAAAAGCGAAATTCTTCCTTTTTCCTCTCTAATTAGAAATTATTCAAAAAAAAAATTCAAGATTATAACAACTAAAACCCCATCGACACACTGAAAATATATTGATGGTATATTTTTTCATACGAGTATAATATTATGATGTCAATAGATATCGCAAAATTTTGTCGTCACCAACTCAATTATCATATGAGTTTTAATATTTTTGTTAAGTGATAATTAGAATTAGAGTTAATATATTAAAATAATTATAATCAGAATAAATTGTTATATATCCATACATGATTATAGATTTCACACGAAATGAAATTTGAACTTAAGAATGCAAAGTTTCCAAACCCTAATGTTATTCTTGCATTCATGTATTAAAAAAAATCAAACTGTCTTACTTTACTTTTGAATATCAAATCAAAGGATCTCACAAGGTAGGGCATAGAAATAAAAACGATACAGCAAATTATTCTTAACGTATCTATATCTGATCCGATATTCGACTAATTCAAATTTGATATTGAACATGTTTATTATGGAGAGATCTTTTCTTTATTAACATATTCTATTTATAAGGTTAGGATTCAAATTATGTTATTGCCTTGATTAAAAAAATTATTTTGCTAAATCAACTGATAATTACTATATCTGTATATTATTTTCTATGTCATTTAACTTCTGTTTTTCTGGGAAAATAATTGAATATGATGAAACTTTAGATTTCATTATGTAAAAGTTGATGCTCGGATTTTGAGTTATTATTTGAATAGTGATGGATCTGCATTGATGAATTATTGCAGCAAACATCGTATCTGATAATGTTTAGGCAAATGGGTCCAAAAAGCTTCCCAACAAGACATCAGTGACATATAAGTGGAGGCAACAAATAAATCTTTTAGGTTCATGAAAAAATATTTTAAAATAAATTGAATCAGATTAATTGACCGATAAATTGGATACATCTTTAAATGTACAAAATATTATAAATATATTGTTTTTTGATTTGCTTTCACTAACTTTATTCGAAACATGTGATCGGTTCTAAGTTTTTCAATATTGATTGACGCACTTCAATTTTTGTAACTGTATTTAATTGATATATATATACTAAGTAAGCTTCTCTCTTGTTTCAAACTTGGTTTATGGAGCATTGTCCCTTAGCATCGGATCTGGGGTTTCCTTGCTTTCTCTGAAAGGTATATTCTTTTTATATATATTATTTTTATATGATAAAGCAAGCTTTTTTTCTTTATTGGGTATTGATGAATGTAGGATTTTGATTGGTACATTTTCTGGGTTTCAATCCTTTTATATATGTATTTCTTCTTCTTTTTATGCATCAAAGCCTCCTCCTTTGGCTCTGTTTCCAAGGAAATTTTATTTTATTGAGCTGTTTTTTGTGAGTTTAAATCTGAGGAAAGTTCCCATTTTTGCTTCTTCAAGTTAATGTTTATAATGTGTTTGTGATCAAGACTGTGAGAGTTTGTAGCGACAGATTAGATGGCTCCTATAGATAAATATTTAGAATTTGACCTTGAAAATGGAGTAGCTGTTAATGGTAGAGGCGATTTCGCGGTACCGTTGTTGTCCGATGATGTCTCGAGTTGTGGTAGTGTGTATGTGGAGAGTTTGCAGGCAATGCCGAGCACGAATAGTAATAAGGATGGTAAGGAGAGTAGATTAGTATTGAAAGCGAAACGTTATAGCTTGGGCCATAAGAAACCTTCTAAGCCTCCTAGACCTCCGAGAGCTCTGTCCTTGGATGCGGCCGACCAGAAGTTAATTAAGGAGATAGCGGAACTTGCGAGATTGAAGCGCTCAAGAATCGAGCGGATCAAAGCCTTGAAGAAGATGAAGGCTGCTGAGGGAACAACTTCACACAGCAGCAACATGTTTGCCACCGTGTTCACCGTCATCTTTTGTATTGTCATAATCTTTCAAGGTAATATTTCCTTAGATTCACTATAGTAGAGTGTATTACTTATGGTGTTTTGGATTTAACAATGCTATATCACCATTCTTGGTGTTTGCCCTTTTGATGTTTTCTGGCTTAATTTCTTTGTGATTGCCGGTAAAGATGCTCGGATATATCATAAAAATTGTATGTTGTTTTTGTGCAGGAATGTCTTCCGGAGGTAGACCGACAAGTTACCAAGGATCTCATGTGCCAGCCGGAGCAGTGAACAGAGGTCTAATTTTAGTCCAATTCTCAGGGAAACCATCCGTCGGCATTCCAAATCAACCGAATTCAGAATCTCCCTAGTACATAACAGTAATTACAGTGGCAAAACAACACCATTTATTATTGCATTTGAATACGTTCTTGGTTCGTAAATTGAATTACGATCAATAGAAGCATCGTAGTGCTGTGAAACTGATTCCAAATCCGCTTTCCGTTGTGTAGTTTAGTGGAGCAGGTTGCGGGTTTAGACGCTCGGGAAAAGCTGAAAAGATCTTCTGGATAAAAATATGATTTCGAACCCTCTACTTGTGGCTATAGGGACAAGTACTTGCTGCTGCCTTCCATCAAAGCCATTTCACCGGACAATGTTCTGTATTCACGGCTGTCGAATCTCCAGAGTTTTTAACTTCCCCGGTAATTTATCCCTGAACCCTTGTATGCTATTTGAAGTTGGTGCGGTCGAGCTTAGATTACTGTGTAAATTTTTAGCCGTGGTTCTTGAATAATTAGCCTAAAGCCTGGACAGCTTATGTTGTGGGATCATGTGTTCTCCCCCCCCCCCCACCCCGATCCATCATGTTCATTAAAACTCTGTGATTTAAAATAATAATAGTATAATGATTACGTTTCTTGCTGGAAAATCTGATTTGAATTATTTTTAGATCAACACTCAAGTTGACTTACAAATCTGAATATTATAATGTTTTTATCTGTTTCTTGAGCCCTGACACTGGATTAATATACTTCATTCGGCCAGACTCGATTTCTCCGACACAGATATTTTCAATTTTCATATAGATTTTCTTTGTATTCCGAAGGTTTCTGAATCAAATCCATATTATCATGGTTGTCTGGATAAGAATACTTGGAGAAAAATGGAGTCGGATTGTTTTCCGGACTCACGTTGTTGCCATTTTCGCTATATGATCGGTATCTTGCGAGTGAAGCAAGAGCTTTGTAATATAAAATCTGAGATGAGATATCACCTGAGATGTTAGGAGCTTAATCCGATTTAGAATTATTTTAGTTTTACAAAATAATATGAAGAATCAAATTTAGTATTGAATCCGGATGTGAAGGAATTGATCCTTCAGGGTCAGGTCATGTGGATTCACGTGTGCTTGCTTTGTTTAAAATCTTCCTAAGCTGGACTTGTCCTGTTTTCACTATCCATGTTAAGTAAAGTAAGAGGAGGATCCGAATGTGACCAATCTCTTCGTTTCGGATGTTGTCGGAAGAAATAAACGATTGACTTTGAAATACACTTCATTTTTATGGACAGAGATTAAATCTTTAATCACACGATTTAAGAACAAGATGATCAACTATTATACCACGTCTTATAATTATGATTACTATAACTTTTATTGTTAACGAGATTTATCATGGCTAGAGTATTAAGTTCAACTTCCAATTATTCGTTCGAAAAAATTAATTGATCATACATCATAATCTAACCAAAAAAAAGGAAAGATTGGATTTTTTTTGGATAAAACCCTTAGAACTATAGCAAATGAATTATCATAATTTCCTCTGTAAATCTTCATGCAAAGTCAACGGTCCATTGATAACGCCATTTATCCAAATCCTTTCCTAGTTCTCCTCTATCTGCAACCAAAACATCAATGCTCCAGCATATGTTGTGTGCGTATATATGTGATGCCAATGCCAAGACTTTGCATCAGAATCAGTCTCCAAAAGTAAACCAAGACAATCAACACCACTGCAATGGCAACAACATGCCTTTTGTCCTCCTCGGCCATTGTTTTCATTTCTCTATCTATCATATCCCTTCTTCCTTCTGCATATTCTGCAGACTTTTCTGATGGTTACAAAAAGTCACCAGTCCCCAAATGTGATCTGGATTTGTTGGAGTTTCCTTTGAATCTGGAGTATTTAGAAGCTGAGTTCTTCCTGTATGGTGCTTTGGGTCATGGCTTGGATAAAGTTGCTCCATATTTGGCTGAGGGTGGTCCATCTCCCATTGGTGCCAAAAAGGCCAATCTTGATACTCTCACCAATGATATTGTCCTACAATTTGCTTACCAAGAAGTTGGTCACTTGAAGTTAGTTACTTTCTCTCGAAACCCTCTTTCCATTTTATGTGTCCGATAGTCACATCGAGTCGAGTTGGATCCCTAAACGGGGACAACTTGAACCGTTTGATGGAACTGTGTATTCTTTGAATGCAGGGCAATTAAGAAGACGGTGAAAGGTTTTCCAAGGCCACAACTTGATTTGAGTGCATCATTGTTTGCAAAAGTGATTGATAAAGCATTTGGGAAGCCATTGAATCCCCCTTTTGACCCTTATGCCAATAGCATTAACTTCCTCATTGCTTCATACTTGATTCCTTATGTTGGACTTACCGGATATGTTGGTGCCAACCCTAAACTCCAGGGTGCCATTTCAAAGAGGGTAAGTCCTCCCCCCCATATAAACACCAGGGACTGAAATCATAATTAAACCATTTTTTTCTTTTTTCAGCTGGTTGCAGGTCTCCTAGGAGTAGAATCAGGCCAAGATGCTGTCATCAGAGGATTACTTTATGAACATGCAGCTGAGAACGTTAGTCCATACCAATTCGTCGTAGCAGAATTCACGAACCGAATTTCAAACCTCAGGAACACACTGGGACATACCGATAGGAAGGATGAAGGCCTCATTGTGCCTATAGATTTCGGTGCCGAAGGCAAAGTCATAGGCAATGTGCTTGCTGGTGATGAATTTTCAGTGGCATTTGATCGAACACCTGAAGAGATTTTGAGGATTGTTTATGGAAGTGGCAATGAAAGTGTCCCTGGTGGGTTCTTCCCTAAGGGAGGTAATGGCAATATTGCCAAGTCTCATTTGCACAGTGCCAATGGTTATCACTAGCTTATATCTTTGTCCACCATGTTTTCCTTTTCTTAAATGTTTCTTTGTTTTTGTAATATCTATGGACGGAATCATGATCGAACATCGTGATGAACTAAATTACTGAATTTGAAAAATTCAACTACTTGTTAAGTAGTTAAACTCAAACTTTGGGGGCAATAGTTAATTTGTCTAAAATTTAAACTTATAAGACCTAAATTACTATTATACCAAAAAATTTGAGAGCAATAGTTCACCCTTCTTTAGTTTTGTCCCTACTTGACCTATTTTAAACAGGGGTCAAGTTGTTATTAGACAAACTTTATCAAGTACTTGAGATTCATGAAAGGGACCTACACCCCTTTTGCCTCTGAGGACTTTAAACTTATAAGATATTGTCTGTTTTGAGTCGAATTTTGTCCTATAAAAGATATGTA
The DNA here is from genome assembly GCA_019671005.1 of Hibiscus mutabilis. Taxonomy (NCBI): domain Eukaryota; kingdom Viridiplantae; phylum Streptophyta; class Magnoliopsida; order Malvales; family Malvaceae; genus Hibiscus; species Hibiscus mutabilis. Next base: position 139,687 of record JAGYYJ010003114.1, read on the forward strand.
AGGAAGATATATAATCATCATATTGGCTGTTTTGAACTAGAAGTCTCAAAATTTTGTTCATTTTAACTCGAAAGTCTTATTATATTGTCAGACACGAAGACATGGAATGGAATTTATAATAAAAAAATAAATATGTAATAGTACTGCTATAATGCACGGACAGTTCAGATATTTGGGTTATGCACTGATTAGTTAAACCATAGAATAAACATGGTCTATGGCAGCCACGCATATTAGAGCTGTCATAAAATAGATGAATGCCATGTTCTGGTAAGAAAACAAGTTTCGTGCTTCTGCTTCTCATAAGTTTCCCATGATTCAATTTCTCTAATAAAACATGCAAAAAATTACTAGTGAATATTATCAATGTTCTTAGAATGTCCAGATCTGATTATTGAATCGATTAAATTAATAATTGGTAGTCTACTGATCTGACTAATGTTATATTATTAGTGTTCAAAATAGAAGAAAAAAAAGTAACGTTAATGACGATTGTCAAAAATAATAATTTAGTAACCAATGATGTTATTTATATTGATATTTTTTTATTATTATTTTTATATTATCAATAAGGTGCTACCGATAAAATTGTCGAACATGCCGGCTTGTACTACATTTTGTAACCACTTGAAGAACCCTTTCGGGTTAAGCGTCGGGTATCCTGCCATCTTTCGATCCCTTGCCGGTACCGTGCTTGGGTGTCGCACTAGTATTCACAAGAAAACTCGGCTTATACGTGCTAGGCGGACAACTCGTTCCCTGCAACAAAATCCGGCAGTATCCGGTGTTTTATCCACTACTATAGACATTATAATAGTGAATCTAAGACATGGATGCAGATTTTAAGGTGTCACATTAGGGACTATCACAAAATGCAGGAACTGGATCATATCGAAGTTCGAAAGGTCGATTTAGAGGACAAATATACCATAAAGTAGCATTATATATCTTGCTATTGGCACAGACATAGGCAGAGGGAATTAGATCCTAGTCTTTATTCTTGACTCTCAACAAAATAATATCACATCAAACATGAAATAAATATGGCTTATTATGTGAGTTATTGCATTAACGTTGTGAAAATTTAAAAATTTAATCATTTTTTAAATAAAATTAAAATGATAATTAGAAAGACGAGAGGTCGGACTTGGGATCAAATTTAGTGTTGAAAACTAATTTTGCTGTCATGTTCATGACAGATATATATCATCATACATACCATCACCATGTATATCACGATTACATATATAATAAAACAAGATTAAAACATTTAAATCTCCACGTGGAACCATGTATCTGAGGGCATAAGCATGTGTATCATCATCACACCAATCCATGGATATTGACATCATCTGAAGAACAAATATCAGTGAAAGAAAAGGCATGAACGTGGCGCAAACTTAACTGCTAGCTCTCACTATATTATATTATATTATATTATATTATATTATATTATATTATATTATATTATATTATATTATATTATATTATATTATATTATACAAGTCGTATAAAAAAAATTACATAACCCTTCATATTTAAATTATAAAATTTAAAACTTAAATCCCTAGCCCTAAACCCTAAATCCTAAACCTCAATCACTAAATCATAAACTCTAAATCCTAACATAAATTTTAAATTCTACACCCTATACACTAAACCCTAACCTAAATTATTAAACCCTAAAATTGAAAAAGTTGTAAGCTTGTGTATCAAAGTATTTTCCTTATATTATGATATAATTTCTTTTAAATAATCTAATTAGAATCACTCAACGAGCAGTCTCAGTAAAAAAGAGAATAATATTTATCTTAAGAGATTTATATTCGAACAATCTTGTATGTAAGATTTGTATGTGTTATTAAATGTTTAAGGAAAAATAATAAATATATTAAAAAGAATATCAAGCTTGGGAAAAGTTTCTTTTATGAGGAAATATCCAAATGAATAATCTATCATAGAAAGTCTAGAATTTGAAGTTACGATCTCTAACAATTACGATCTTTACCTAGTCGTTTGTCTTTATTTATTTTGGGATAATACTATAAATACCCCTTGTACTTTTCTAAATTATCAATGTAGTACATAAAACTTGTAAATGTTCAATGTACCTTTTGTACTTTATTTTTTTTTTATAAACTGCTCCTTAAGACTAACGTCGTTAAATGATGACGTGACATGAACACGTTAATATATTTAATGCTGCCACGTAGCACTTCATTTGGAAAAAGTAAAGGACTTTAAAGGAATTAATTATAAAGTTCATGGACTTCATAGCAATAAATCCATTTTTTATTATTTTTTTCCCAAATAAAATTCAATGTTTCCCTAAACTACCTAGGACTCTTCTCCACCTTCATAGTTGCCATGGCCGTCGAAAATAATATTTTCCTCCTTCTCCACCACGAAACCTAAAATCGTCAACCATTATCGCCGTTTCTAAGTCCGAACGACCTTTGGCTTTTAAAATGAAATTTAGCATCTATGACATCGATAAAAATTCTACATATATTAAACTTTGGTACCCACAAAATAATTTGCTCAAAATGCAACCCAAATCAAACGCAAAACACAAACCAACTCGTTTTTATCATTATCCATTTTTAGAAAGTGTGCCATATTGCTCTCTTTGCTATTTCCCATAAAATAATCTGTTCAAAATACACGAAAATAAAATAGGAAAAGAAGATAACCTTTAACAACAGAAGCAGTGAAAGTGCAGAATTGGAGTAGATGAAAACCTCACATAACGATGAGCAAAATATGCAGTTGTCAGTGGTTCGAATCCACTTCTAAACTCAGAAAAAAAGTTCCCCTTGCATCAATAAGAAAAACACAAAAAATTAAATCATTTTAAACCCAGAAAAAAAGAAGAAGAAATTGAAAGAAATTCGGATTAAAAGTTTTCATTTTTACCCATCTCAGTTCATGGAGTTTGAGGTTGTTCTAGCTCAATCGGACTGTGTAAAGTGAAAAAAACTTGTGGCGAAGAACATACTCAACTGTGGATCGATCCAACGGTGGCGCACAGAGATTCGTCAATATTTTTTGAAACTTAGGATTTGATTTCGAGAGATTTTCAGATGTTTTAGAGAAACCTAATATGATAGAGCAATAGGGGAGAAAAAAAAGGCTTCAGATTGGTGGCGGTTATTGATCAAATGGTGACAGGAATCCTGGGCGACGATGACGATGACGATGGCGGCAGCGGGAACGATAGTGGAAAAGAAAAGTTGTAGTTTTTTTTAGGTTTAACCATAAATGTTTTTGACTAAAATAAATGCTTAAAATTTTATTTTTGATTAAAATATATGTCTAAATTATTTTTTATTAAAATAAGTGTTTAATTTTTATTTTTGACTTATTTTAAAATTAATTTTGACACTTTTTTATACATATATTTTAAGCAAATTATAATGGTTGTTGAGTTTTTATAGTGTCAAAGAGAAAATTTTAATGTATTTTATACCTTTAAATTTTATATTTCTTATTTTATCTGTATAATTTTTTGTGAATATAATCTTCAAATCTATCTTTTATGTTTAGGAAACTTTCCATTGTTCCTAATAAAACACTCAATTACCCTGTTCGAAAGATAATAATAATAATAAGACTAAACTATAAAATAAATATTTAAATTACGTCTTTTTTTTATAATAAGTGCTTAAATTATTTTTGTTTAAAATGAGTATTTAAATTTTTATTTTGATTTAAATAGGTGCCTAAATTATTTTTTACTGAAATAAACGCCTAAACTTTTATTTTTAATTTGTTTTAAAGTTAATTTTAACATTTTATTGAGCATATATTTCAAACAAAAATAAAAATTTAAACAATTATTTCAGTTAAAAATATTTGTATATAACCCTAATAATAAAATAAGGAGGTAACTGCTAAGGGAAGTCTGATGTGGAGCTATTACATTTACATCGATGATGCGACTGTTTCAAGAGTTGCGGCTGTAATAGTAAGTGGTTTATTTTTTTTTATTTCTTTAACATACCACTAACTATTATTTTATTTTTCCTAAAGCTCCACGTGGCGTCATTTTAACACCAAAGCTCACCGGAGGCTTCTCCCGTAGCCACGCGCCCCTACAAAGATTCCCTGCCGCCATGTCTCTCTCTACACTACTCCATCACGTGCTTTACTTTCTCCTTATCCTCTCACGTGGCACTTCCATTTTTGAAAAAATTGAATTTATTAAGTTATGGTCAAATTGTATTATTAGTCTTTGTACTATGTATAAATTGAGCATTTGGTCTTTGGATTCTATTTTGATCAATTTTAGACATTTTATTTTTGAAATTTTAGAGTTGAATCAAACAATTAAAGGATAATGTATCTAAATTATAAGGACTTAAAATTATTAAATCAAAGAATGGGAAAAAACCTATAACTTAGGCATAATATCGAATATCATTCAAGTCATGCTAGAATTTTAAAATTTACAATTAACATGTATATAGGGACTAATAGAAAATTTGACCTATCATTAATATTTCATTATCCCTTTCTTCTCTCCAATTTGTTTTTTTTAAAAAAACTCTTATATCGTTAATTGCGTCATATGTCTTCATACTATTATCTATATTATAAATTGATTTATAAATTTTAAAATATTTTAGTTGAGTTCTTAAAATACTAACATTGTATCAATTTGATCCTTCCATCAATCTAATGTCAACCTAGGCATTAAATGTTAACTAAGAACTAAAATAGAACACATTTAAAGTATTTAAGTCAAATTCTAAACATGTGTATACATATTGCCCAGGTTGAGCTATAAAAAATACACGATTAATACACTACTAGTACTTTGAAGATCTAATTAGAATGTTTTCAAGTTTGTGGTTAATTTAAAATCTATACCATAAATTTTGGACGTCTGATGAATTAACCCATAAAATACATAATGCATATATATGGATATTGTAAAACAGATGAGTGTGAAAGCATTGTCCGTTAAATGGAATCAACCAAAACACTTTGTCCGTACTAACAAAAACAAGACATAACCCAACTAGAAACGTAACTAGTTAATGGAGTTTGTTGTCTTCCTTTTCCCTTTCATAATATATTTTTTATATAATGACGTGTATTTGATTTATTAGTTTATTAATTTAAATTGAAAATTATAAACATTTATTACGAGACTAATTTTTTTAATAGTCTAAAGGTGATTATAAGGTAGTATTTGTTTATAGATATTTTTAACCATTTGACAATGTGCAAAGACAATGTAGACAAAGCGATTCGAACCTGTGTCTCCTAAGATGAATATCATCTACTTTTCTACTGGGACATTTATTGGGTTCGATTTGTGGAAAAATTATATCATGGGTCATTCCCGCTACGTCATTAATGGGACAAACCAATCAAATGCACTAATTTTATTAATTTTTCATCTCATCTTTTTACCAAGTGAATCTTTACTTGATAAAAACTATTTGTAAAGATTCACTTGGTAAAAAGATGAGACGGAAAAATTATGAAATGGATGCATTTGATTGGTTGGTCCCATAGATGACGTTTAGTTTCACAAATAGGAGAAATTACGGCGGGAATGACCCATGATATAATTTATCCTATTTGTGAAACTAAACGTCATCTATGTGACCAATCAATCAAATGCATCGATTTCATTAATTTTTCTATCTCATCTTTTTACCAAGTAAATTTTCATTAATATTTAATGTAAATTAAATTTAAAAATATTTTTTACCAAGTGAAAATTCACTTGATAAAAAGATGAGATAGAAAAATTAATAAAATGAATATATTTGATTGATTAGTCCCATGAATGACGTGACCGAAATCACTATGATATAATTTCTACTATTTGTGAGACTAATTAGAATAACTAATTGTTGTTATATATATGTCAAAATCAAGTCTATTAATGGCCAACTCAACGTGTAAACCGATGAATCCGACGGAACCACGTCTCCCTTAAAACTTTTAATATATTTAATTAATTGATTGGTGCTTAAGTTTAATTAAAGGCTTTAAATACCACTTTTCTTGTAATGTAATCTAGAAGAAGCTTATGTGGTTCATGCCCCATGGACAACTACAAGGTCTCAAAAAGTGGAAGAAGGAAGAATATTTATTATTATATTATGTACATTCTAATTCTAATTATTGTAACTATTACTCTTTAGGCTGGGTTTGGATTCCATCCATGAATATGTGTACACCTTTCAAGATCATTTTTATTCTAAATTCGATTTGATTTAAATGTATGAATCCAAAACATATAATATTTCATAGTTGATTTTGATCTTATCGGTACAATTTTCAGTCTCATTGATATAGTGTCTAATCTCATTGTTATCATTTTTAAGGTAAAGTAACGTTTAATCTTTAAATTTCGTATTTTTTTCTTCAATTTTTGTTCCACATTATACTTAATAATTTTTCTCATTTTTAGACCATTTGATGATGTGATATTTTAAAATTGCACGACGTAGTACATCCCAGAATATATCATTAAAATGAAAAAAAATCTAAATTTAAAGACTAATATGAAGAAAATTAAGAACCAAGTTAAAAAACTACTAAATTCAATAATTGAAAAATATTTTTATCCCTTACTTTTAATCTTCATGTAGTCATTCTCAATGCTTTTCCAAATGAAACCTAATTAAAATCATATGGTAGAACCAATTATTATCATCTATTCATTATTAGTAATTTAATTTATTTTTCTTTGAGCAAGCACATTTGGCCGGTTGGTCAAGCTGCTCATCTTTGTTCCCTCGTATTTTTTTAGGCCATGACTTCTAGACCCACTAGGAGTACTCCCCTTCCTTCCCTAGAGTCCCCTTTCCCTCCTTAGGTAAGATTAGGATTAGATTTAGGATTTGTCAAAAAAAAAATTCTTTGGTATAATCATCTTTAATCAACACATTGATCAATTAATTCGAATCAAATATCAAATAGATTTGTTATGAGGTCGATCCGTACAACTTAATGTGTTTTATTCACAATATTAAAATTCAAACTTTTTACCTTAGTTAAAGAATCTAAAACCTCATCTAACAAAGGAGAAAAAAAAGTTAATAGTGTCGACGATTGTGATTAATTAACAACAAAAGTCTGGAATTACATTTTCCCCATCACCCCAAATAAAAAAATATTAAAGAAAAAAAAACAAAAATACAAACTAAAGTGACACAAAATCAAATCCTATAATGTTTTTTTCTAAAATATTATTCTCATATTTTTCTTCTAAAATTTACTTCATTTCTCTCACTATATATATGTATATAATATATTATCTTCCATTTTATTTTGATTGACATTTTTTTTCCTCACATGTTGAAGTTGAACTGTTGCTGTAAGAACAAAAAATCATCAGAGTTCAAGAAATTAACTGTTGCAATCTCAGCTCCATCTAACCATGGCTGGAAATCGGTTCCGTGGTTGTAGTAATTAGTGGAGGGACTTATAAACGATGAGTACTGATGAGCGAAACCAATTTGGCTAGCTTGAAAGTAATCCGGATTCGGGTTGTCGTTAACCGGGACGTTAACGTAATAATTGGACGATTCTAAAGCCGGTGAAACTTGAGTCTCCGATGAGGCCGCAGTGCTGGAATTTTCAGGGGTGGTGTAACTTAGGGTTACTCGTTTGCCTCCGAACCCCTGAGGCATAACGAGTTGTCCCACGGTGGAGGCCGCGGTGGTGGTCATGGAAGTGGCGACAGCGGCTTGGATTCTTTCGACTAACCTCGGCATCCATAGGTAACGCATGGTGTCCTTGAATTGCTTGCTGTTCACGTCACATTTAAGCTGCTTGGCATGTTTTTGGACACGAGTTCTCCAATAGTTTTTGATCTCATTGTCGGTTCTTCCGGGCAAGTGTTGAGCAATCTTCGACCATCTAAAATCGTTATAACAAAACGATCATTAAATTTATCGATATAGTCACGGTCAGAGTGATAAAGTTATTATATGACACCATAAATTAAGATTCGAGTTAAAAGATTACCGATTTCCCCATCGAGAGTGAAGTTCAAGAATCAGAAGCTGTTCCTCGAGGGTGATGTTTCCGCGTCGAACGTCGGGACGGAGATAATTTAACCATCTCAGTCTGCAGCTCTTTCCCGTCCGTTTGAGACCTGTATGTGTCATTGGAATTCTATTTAGATACCATGAGCTTTGGTAAAATTATATACATATATATGTATGTATGCATGTATGATGTATATATATATATAGGAGAACAAACGCTAGATATGAGCTGTTGCTTTTTGCTAGAAAACTTTGATGATTATGCGAACATCATGAACCTCACACTCAAAGCTACAAATTCTCTTGCTTTTTTCAAATGGAACATGCAGCTTTTACTTTTTCAAGTTGGTAATAATTAATTAGGACTAATTGCACTAAAAGTCCACAAGCTAGTTCAAATTCCAAATTGGTGTCTAAACCACAAAACATTCTAATCGAATCCTCAACGTATCAATATTATATTAATCAAGTCCTCCTATCAACTTAACCATTAACTTGGACGTTAAATGCTAGATTGGATTTCACATCCAAACGGTCCATCCAACAAGTGTATACGTTGTTTGCAATCTAATCAGAATGTTGTAAATATGCTTCTTGATAGATTTGAGATGACATTTAACCCCAAGCTATTTTTTCGTATAACCACCATTATTTAACTCATGGACCGACTAATTTAGACTGAGTACTCATTATTGTAGAGGCTCATTATGGGACGACCTTCCCAACAAAATTTACTCGTCACAACGCTAGAATTCAAACTCGTGACCTTGCTTAAGGGATCTAATGCATCATCCCACTAGACAGACTCAAACTAATAGTTAACCTGAAAGAAGGATTTGATTGATATGATACTAATCAGACTTTGTGGAGTTTGGGACCAATTTAGAACTTAAACAAACTATTGAGGATATATGATGAATTATCCCAAAAGATGAAAAGAACAAAAAACCCCCAAGATTTTCTCTTTTCTTTCACCGGAAACGCAAAGGCAACCATGCTGTGTTTATGCCATAAAAAAACAAGCTCTCAACTCCATTAACTCCATTACATGAAGATGAAAAACATGTATATATATAAATATTATTACCTGCGTAAAGAGCAAGAGAATTCCATCTCCCTTCACCATGAGCAGCAATGTAATCGACGAGCTTCAAATCTTCTTCAACAGTCCAAGGACCTCGTCTCAGCTCCATCTGTTCATCCTCTTGATCACTCTGCACGTTTCCCTTTGCTTTAACATCCATTAATGGAGTCTCTGAGAAAATATATATGTATATATGTATGTGTATATATATATATGATTTATCTTTTGGAGATGGAGAGAAGGGAAGGGAAGAGAAGGAGATAAAGATGGGTTTAATCAAGGGGAGACGGGTGTTTTATAGATGGAGATTTTGTCTTTGAAAATGGAAGAAGAGAGCCCCCCAATAGGAACTGCCTTTGGTTTAACTGCACAAATTAACCCTTTAATTAATTAATTAATTTCAAAACTTAAGCTTTGATTGTAATTTTTGTAGTAGCAATTAGGGCCTTTGAAGCTTGACCTTTTCACTTTCTCTTTTATTTTCTTCTCTCTGTCTGCTTCTCTTTTTAATTTTTCTCAGCCCGTGGAAATCGTTTCCTTCTTTTTAATGGTCAAATTCTGGATTTCATCCTTCATTTTACGGAATTAGAGAATTAATCACTTTACTTAGAATTAGATCTTTGTGCTTTATGAATCATTTGAAGTTAGTCCAATTGTTTACAAACATTTAAACTTGAGAAGTTTTAATTAGGGACTAACTTCACAATATACTACAATTAGGGACGGTTTCAAAGGCAGGCAGTGGCCTTTTTCCCAAAATGTATTTCACTTTGATCCTTTTAGAAATCGTAAAACCTAAAATTAATATAATAGTAAAATTGCATGGTGTTTCCTCCAAAAATTTGATCTGAGCAAAAAAAAGCTTGAAATGATGTAAAAAAACATACATGGAAGTGCACGCTGACATGATAATATCATATAAACAAATGTGTTGACTTGAAAGAATGTCACATCAGTCAAAAAAGGGCCATTTCAAATTGCACGATGTTGTGTCATTCTGTCAAGTCATTTCAAGTTGTTTACCTTTAGTTGACTAACAATTTTCATCTATAGAGGAGTCATTTTGACCCAAAATAAAACATTGAGGGTTAAATTACTTAAAAAAATATCGGCTAATATGATTATTCAGTCAAACCATATGGGCATTTTTTGACATTATGCCTATATTAATCCTATGAATAAGTTGTGAAATGGAGTTAATTAGTTGAATGAACATCAATGAAATGTTGTAATTACATAGGGTTGCTAATTGCTATAATTAATGATGCTTAGGCGGCTGTGTGGGGATGTGTGGGCATGGCTCTACAACGTCCCTCGCCCTCTTCAACTTGCATGCAAACAACCATTCCATGTTCCATCCTATATGTCTCTCGTCCATTCAAACTTCTAACCCCATCTTTAATATTAAGGTCATCACCAACGGTTCAAACTCGAAATAATCAACGAGTTAAATACATCGATACAGTTAATAGTTGAATTATTGAAATATTAATCGTGTAAAAAGTTAAAAGAAATAAGTAAAACTATTCTAATTTTGCGTAGATTAAGATTTTTTTTTGATACGATACTTGTATTACTCATTATCTTTTGCATCTGTTCAAAACTATAATCTTTAGAAATAACAATACCAATTAGATTAAGATTCAATCGGCTGAAGTAAGGTGTGAGCAATACTCAACTCGACGTGAAAAAAAGCTCGATTGGAATTGATTTGAATAGTAATTTTATAGACTCAACTCAAAAAATTTCAAATAAAGTTGAAGTTATAAAATAAAACTTCGAATAATTATAATTTTTGTATTTAGTGGATCAGTTTTTAAGTTCGAGTCGAGTCCCTCAACTTTGCCTGATGGATGTAATCACATGTGAAAAAATATGAAGAAATACATATGTATATCGTATATGGTTATAGAAAACTATTTTAATTGTAACCAACTAGTATCATAACATTATAAATGTTTACAATTAAATTTGAAAAAAAAAACTTGAACAACTCAACTCAACTCGAAAAAATTTCAAATAAAATTCAAATTATAAAATATAACACGTCAATTCAACTAACTCAAAACTTTTTAACAGGACTCGATTCGATTGGATGCTCACCCTACCTGAAGTAGCACGAGTTGATACAAATACACACGAAATAACGAGAGGACCAACCTTGGTTTTCCACAGTTCCATTTCATTAATTAACCATAGTTATGGCAACCTTTCCCTATATCCGAAGGCACTTTAATTAGTTGAATGTAGAATTAATTATATTTTTTATTAAAATTTAAAATATAATATTAATTATTATTTTCTTTGCAAGATCATTCTAACCGATGTTTAATGACAACGGTTGAAATTTTTTCACCGATTTTTAATGACAATAGATTAAAAGCGTGTCGGGGACAATATTATGGTTACAACTAAAATTTTCTTGTTAAAATTTAGGGTAAATTACACAAATGGTCACTAAACTATCCTAAAAATACAAAACGGTCATCAAACTTTCAAAAATTACATAATTGACATTAAATTTTTAGTTTTTGTTATAAAATGGTCACTGGGCCGTTAACTGTCGTTAGGTGAATGATGTGACAGTTACAAAATTTTGAATAATTACACATTTAATCCTTCATATTTACACATCCAATTTATTTAATCCTAATTTAACCCTCGTTATTGATGTCTAAATTGATTGAATATGTAAATATTCGTGATTAAATGTGTTGTTATATTTTTTTTGTAATTTCCATGTCACCCAGTTAACATCAGTTAACGGCTCAGTGACCATTTGTAACAAAAATCAAAGTTTAATGCCCATTATGTAACTTTTGAAAGTTTGGTGACCATTTTGTATTTTTTGGGATAGTTTAGTGACCATTTGTGTACTTTACCCTAAAATTTAATTTGAATACGAACCCAACAAGTGGTCCAGTAAAAAAACGGATGATGTTCATCCTAAGAGACCCAAGTTCAAATTGTTTTGTCTGCAAGATGTGTGCCTTTTCAAAGGGTTAAGAACATGTATAAATAGATACTACGGGTATTTAAATTCGGGTACCCAGGTTTTTGGATACCCAGGTCGTAGTTCGGCCGACCCATGTCCCGGCCCGTGTTAGTCGGGTACCCGAATATTGCGGGTAGCTGCAAAATCGGGTAATTTGGTAGCCGAATATAAAACATGTATTTTTTAAATATAAAAATATTTTATTAGTTTAATATAAAATATAAAAATATATTTATTAGTTTAATATAGAAATATGTTTTTATTAAATATAAAATATAAAAAATAAAAGTTTTATTATTTTAATATAAAAATATGTATTTATTAAATATAAAAAATTTAATTTCAAATACATACGGGTACTCGGGTACCCGGAAAGTTAGAATTTTGTGACCCGACCCAACTCGGGGAATGACGGGCCGGGTACCCGACTCGGGTGATAATTTTTTTATATAAAATTACCCGGATTTTTTGATCGGGTTGGCAGGTTAACGGGCCGGGTCATCTGGGTCGAACATTTTTGAACACCCCTAACAGATACTAATTTGTAATCACCTTAAGACTATTAAAAAAATTAATTTGAATACAGACTATCATTTGGTCCATAGACAAATTTATAACTAACTAATTAAAAGATAAATTTTATCAACTTAATTTTTTAGAAGTTAATAACACCATACTTTCTCATTATCCTCATTTTAAATTATTTTTAAATTTTTAAGAATTTTAATATCATGTTCAAACTATGACTCTCATTCTAAATTAGTCTCCAGACTTATAAATATTCTAGTTCATCCCTTAATTATGACCCTCGTTTCAAATTGATTTTAAATTTTTGAACAATTCAATTTCATTCTTAAATTATCGTTGTTGTCACACCTATTTAGAATAAACGCATAAGTGTTTACATGACAACTCATAATTTTTATAACAATTTTATTAATATGGAATATGATTAGCATGCATATATATATATACTGATAATTTGGGCATAAAATTATAATGTTAAAAAATAGAGATCAATTTAGAATGAGAGTTATGGTTTGGGATAAAATTGAAACATTTAAAATTTTGAGGACAATTCAAAATGAGAGTCATAGTTTGAGGATGAAATTAAATTATTTAAAAAGTTAAAAACTAATTTAGAATAAAGATTATAGTTTGGGGATGTGTGGTGCTATTAACTTTTTTTCTTTTAATTTCATATATACTATAGCCGGATTAATTCAATGCTTTAAAAATACCTTGCACAAAAGGGAAAAAAGAGAGTTTCATTAAATTATTTCATTATTTCTTTCCAAAGTTATATATAACCTGTAATTAAAATGAAATTTATTAAACCCCAAGAAAGTGTGATATATAGAATGATTTACATTGAGGTGGACCATGAATCCATGATGCAAGAAATTTAAATGTCATTAAAAGAAAGTTTCACACGTTTTATTTTTAATAGATTATTATTCCCAAAATTTTTTATTAAGTAAAGAGGTATTACATTCTTAAGTTAAATGTTGAGATTCGAACCCACACAAGGTGGGTCAACATAAGCATCATTAATCACTCGATCAATTAGTGAATCTTTATACCAGAGTTTTTTTTATCATTCAATTTGAGTACAAGATAATATTTGTGTTTAATTTTAAATCAGGATAATCTCACGCTCATCTGCAGACTAAGGTATTCAAACCTGAACTACCTAGGTAAACCACGTCACTTATTATCACTAGGACGATTCCTTAAGTTCATAAATATAATTGCATCTTGTTAATTTTTTACATCTAAATATTGTCTAAAGACATGTTTTAGGATAAAAATCCTTATATTATATGTCCGTGCAGAATGGAAATGAAATTTATAATATATTAGATTATATCACGCTTGTTATATGAATAAAAGGAAAAAAAGTAAGTTTTTATGCAGTTTGAATGAATAATAATGTTTTTTAAAGGCTTAATATTAAAATAAGTATTTAAATTATTATGTTTTTTCTTTTTAGGTGTTTAAATTTTTTTGTCCTTTTAGATGCTCAAATTATCATTCTTTATCAAAATAAGTACTTCAGTTGACCTTAAAAAGAATATAAAAATAATAGTTTGGACACCTAAAAGAAAAAAAAAATTTAGACACCTAAAAGGAAAAAAGGTATAATTTGAGCACTTATTCTAATAAAGCTTTTTCAAAAGATAATAGTATAAAATTTATGTAAATATATCTTCTATTACTTAAAACTTTGATTTAGTTTATGTCATCGGCTAATCGTTTATAACTTGGGTAGAAAATTCCCAAAATAGTTATTTTAAAAAAAATAAATAATATTATATTATCTTTCTATATGAGTTAGCAATAAACTAATTTTATTTGATATTTTTTAGTCACTTACGTAATTTAGTTTGAACAAAAAGAATAGATATATACCGCTTATTTTGAAAATGTATTATATTATACTTGAGTTTTTACTCTTCCTTCTAGTTCTAAGTTTAGATTTGTAGTGCTAATTATTATTTATGTTATGACAAACTATTATAAAATTTATGAAATAATTAGACCTTTCTTGTGTTAATACTTATATGACCAAATGTAACATTAATTTTTTCTTGCAAAGCAACAATTTATTTATAATTAGATATTGACAAATGCAAAGAGATTGCCCGTTCAAACGTAACAAGATCCTATTGGCTATAAAATCTTAGAAACAAATTCAAAACACAGAATATAAAAAGCTTAATAAACCAGCAGAGATTACCACGGTATAAACTTCATAAATCAAAATTTACCACCATCCTTTGAACATATCAGCTTTCCTCGTAGTTTTCGGGGACATCCAATAACTGGCGGAGCTACATGTAAATTAGGGGGTCAATTGACCCCATTTAATTTGTTTGATATAGGATTTTCGAAGAGCTAAATGGGGTTTTCAAAGAGTTAGTATAAATTTTTTATAGGAAATATTACCTCACTTGATTTGTTGGGGTATAGGGTCACCAATATTTATATTATAGTGGTATGAGAATCTCCGTATCTCATACTCTACTCTGACCCCACTATATAAAAATTATGGCTTCGCCACTGCATCCAATAAAACGAACATTAATGATGTTATTTATTGAACTTGGATTTTTAAATTTAAACAATAAAATCATTATATTCTTCAAAATAAAAGTAAAAATGAGTAAATTCCAAATGTACAAAGAATATATAGACTTAAAAGTTAAAACATATATTAACTTTCTTAACAAATAGTTTTAAGTAATACCTAAATAAAATATTTTGATACATATGCTTGTGTAGTCCATCAATTTTAGTGTTTAGGCATCTTATTCAGGGTTTATGTGTTTATGTTTTAGGGTTTAAGTTTAGAATTTAGAGTTTAAGATTTTTACATTATAAGATTCAGAATTATGTCCGTATAGATAAAGCTGCTCGAGTACTGATCTCCTAAGGAGAACAACGTTTCCCCTTTTTACTGGAACTATTCCTTGGGTTCTATAAAGAAAATTTAAATTATAAAGTACTAAAAAGAGCAGAATTGGCTTGATTAATTAATGGATTACTTATGCATTTTAATCAAAAGAAAAGTATACCATTAGCTCGACACACACATATGCTTAGTGATAATGTTACTTAATTATTAAAAAATAGCTAATTAAATATATCTTAGATGTTGTCTTTTTATCTTGATCATATCTCAATGTATATAGTATCTCTTTGATAATATATATATATAGCATATTCTTAATAATATCAAAGATGCCTCCAAAGTTGAAGCCTATAAGATATGATGTATACTGTAATCACTCATTTTTATCCGGTTTGTAAATACAGTATGGATCCAACGGCCGTGATTACAAGGAGATGCCCATCCAGATGCCGCATGAAGGCCACGCTCGGGCCTGCCAGTTCCCCACGCGCGCGTGTGTCACACGCGCGACACTTCTCGGGTTCCCCAGATGCCACGTGTCGTCATCTGGCAAGATCTTCCATCCCAAGATCAGATCAGGGCCCTCCACGCAATGAAGCCTCCCAACCGTTGATCAAATATGATCCAATGGCCTGGATTCAATCTGGCCGAACACCACGCTGCCACCATGCTCCCCACGTCAGCCGTACCATCAGCTCCAACCACCGCCATGCTCGGGGACATGAGAAGACAAAGAAAAAGAACAAAAATGGGCTTTGTCAGTGTCAAATCGAACAGAAGCATGTACTATATTTTTTGTTTCTACCAAACAATATCAGAGAGGAGAGATATATGTATAAAAAAAACATGTAAGGGATCAATCATCAGTCATCAAAAAAAAGAAAAAATCAATAGCAAAAAAACCCAGAATTTTCTGGTAAAGCTCTCTCTTTTTTTCTTCTTTTGGACGCATCTCTAAAATCATTAACAGGTATATATAAAAAAAGAGAGGAAAGCAAAGAGTTTAGAGTTTACCCAACCGCCGTGAATCTTCTCTGGCCAGCGACAAGCCCTTATGGGGTGAGTTGGTTGAGAAGAGGATATCTCTGGTCGGATTTAAAAAAAACAAATGCTTTCGTTTGTTTCGGGTTTTCCTAGATCTAGGTTAATAATGGGCTGATCCCTCAGATCCAAGGTTGGTTTCGAGCTTAGATAACAAAGGGGAGTCATTTGGGGTTTTTTTAGTAGTCGCCGGAGCCGGCGAGCGGCGGCCAGCGACGGTGCATACGGCGGAGACTCGGTGGTTTATGGGAATAGAGGTGGCCGTTTGAAAGGTTGGGCGTTTGAGGGAGAGCTCTCGGTTGAGAGAAATAAGCTGAAGGGAGAGTTATATTTCAAAGGGTAAAAAAATGATGGAAAATGTAAAAAGGGGGGCTGAATGTTTGTTTTATAGACCAACGAAAAAATAAATGGCATAATCACTTCACAAAGGTCCCCGTGTTTCAGGATTTCTCATCTAGAGCCCGCCCCATAGTCTAATTGCGTCACGGGTCCTCCTTGTTCTTTTAAATCTTCCAATTAAGCCACCAAATTAAATCAATCAGATGTCAAAAATGGCAAATTTATTCATTTAGACATTCCGCGTTTCAGTTTTTTACGTCTAGGGTTTGCCCCTTGGGCATTTTACAGGATAAGCCATTCCAAGTTTCGTTGAGTTCGCATTTTCGTCCCTAAATCATGTCTCTATTGTTCTGATTTATGTCATTATTGTTTCATTACAGTCCCCTTTTTATGTTTTATTTACTTACGTATGTTCTTTTTTTTATGTTACTAACATGTTTGCTTCTTAGTGTGTTTTGTTTCATGTTTTTATGTTCATTTTATTACATGTATATTTATACTTTACGACATATGTTTTTTAGTATCATGCTTTCATTTAGTTTGTTCGTACATGCCTATTTCTTGTGTTTTAGTTTATTTCGTGTATCGTGTCCACATGTTAGCATGCTTTTGTTCGTTTCGTTTCTTTGTGATATCATGTCTTTGCCTTTTATTACTTTTGTTCATGGTGCATGTATGTTTGTTTTAAATGTTGTCTTATTTCCTTGGCATGTAATGGGTTCTTGTTTGCTAATGTAAATTTCCATGTCATTTTTGTTTTCTTAGGCTATATGTTAATGTGTTTTTTGTTACATGTAATACGATGTTTTTATATATGTGTGTAATTTGTGGTATACGTTCGCCTCTTACTTTGATTTGTTCGTTTAATACTATGCTACATGTATGCTATGCGTATGTTGCGTTATGAGATGTATATATGTGTTTAGCTTTTTTATTATTCTGCATCTTAGGTTCATGTTAGAAGCGGGTAGTAATTTTGTTGCATACTAATACCATGACATGATACGCGTGCATATATATTTTTTTACATGATAAACTTTATGTAATATTGTGGTAATGTTGTTTTGTCATTTTAGTATCATATCACATATATATGTCATGCATATTTTGCATTTTTATATGCATTACAACATGTGTAAATTGGATTTATTAATTTCTTTTTTATTTTTTTATTTCGTGTTTATTCATGATAAACTATGCACTTGTTCATGTTTTATTGTTATCCTTGTTTTAAATTTTGTAATATCCATGTTTGATGTTTTAGATCCATGTTAATTTGAATGTATGTTTTTTATTTTTCTAAGTTCGCATAACGAATATGTATTTTGTCAATGCGGTGCCCTTTTATCCGAGCGTAAACGGGGCCAGTATCAGGCGTAGTGATGGTGGTTAGGCGTTTACTCTCGGATAACGGAGCCTTTAAAATCTACTCGCATTTATAACCAAATTTTAATTTAATCGTCATTTTAATCCGAAAAGTTTAATATTAATAAAGCGGTAATTATTAAAGTACCAATTTTGGGCGGTGTGGGGTGCTAATCCTTTCCCATCCGTAACCGACTCCCGAACCCAACAATTTTTAAATCTCTGGTTTTACGGTGTCCGGCCTACCTAAGTGGCCGGTGGTGACTCCATTTTAATAAATAAACTATAGTTTTTTTTTTAAAACCCCACGGAAGACATTATTTTCAAAACAAAATAAAATAAAACAACAAATAAAATACGTTTTTTAGCGGATCGAACATCGCTACACATACAAAGCATCATTCATCACCAAACAAACAGATTTTGGTTGCTTTCTCATTATTTCCTTCTCCCTTTATTTTTTATTGTAAGAAAGCATACCATATAATTAAAAGAATGGTGCCAATGAAGTGTTAGCTTAAGGGTAAGATTGAGATTTGAGATTTAGGGTTTGTGTTTTACCATAAGTAGATATTATGTATGAATTTTCAGTTTAGATTTTATTTTGATTTAAATCTCGTAATAAATGTGTGAGAATTGATCTAAATTTTGATATATTATGATCGTTGGACAAACCGAGTGTTGTAATGGTTAATTTCAGTGAAGTTATTTGAACTTATATTATATATATGTAACTGTGATAATACTTATAACGTACTTGTAGATTTAAAAAAATCACTTAAACCAACAATCGGTTGGTCTAGTAAGATGATACATTAGATTTTTAAGCAATATCAAGAGTTCAAATTTTAACATTATACAACCCGATCAAGATTAATCGATAAAATAAATCCAATTCTAGTGATAATAAAAAATGCCACTTAAAAAGAAAACCCTAGAAGAATGGATAGAGGAAGGAGAAAGTGTGAAAAAGGTTTACTTAATTGTATTGTTTCTAAAGTTAATTGAATACTTTAATTGCTTACCCCCCAATTGGGGACTGGAAGGGGGGGGGGGGGAGTATAACAAAAGTAAGAAATGTACACGTGTTTTCCATTCCATCTCACCTAATTAATCCTTTCTTACAGGATTTAAACACTATTTTTTAATTCCACCATCACTTGTTAAGTCACCAAATCCTTTTTTTTTTGTCTTTTACCTAGCTGCTCTTAATTCGTGTAGTATTTTCGATTGAATCTTAGTTCGGTTAATATCATTTATAATATAATAACTTAATCAAAATCATAATTTAAATTGTATCAAAATGAAATACAAATACGAAACTTCAATTTTAAATATCACAATAGAGAAAAAAAAACATAATTTAGCCTATAAAAGCAAGGTATAGGATTTAGTTAGGTGCCAATAATTTCTTTTCAAATGAAACTGAACCAATTTCAATGTTGCAATGATGCTTAGAAAAAAAAAATATTATATAAAAATAATGAGCAAATGAAATGATGACATGGAAAGATCGTAAGTCATAATTGGTAGCCTTTTATTTTATTGAAAAAACCCCATGAATTGGTGCTGCTGCAATGTTGGTATCAAGTTCTAACAAGCAGTCCTTTTCTCTTAGGCAAAGCCAAAACAAAATTGAAAAAAAAAATACATGTTAAAACAATGGAACGAGTTGAGTAAATGTTGTCGTTTTTATTACCGTTTTATTGTCGACATGTTCTGTTTTAATCTTTATCCTGTTTTGTTGTAGATGTCGAAAGATTGAATGTTGTTAGTACTTCTAACGTTGTTGGATACATGTAGTTATTTCGTCCCATCACACTCCATTTGATATTTATTAGCTATTTTTAATGTTTTCAATTTAATAACTTATCCAAATATTTTTAAGGTTTAATGTATAATGTATTATTACATTTTTTATAATATACTAGAGTAAAATAGTGATTTCAAGTATTGGAACGGTTTGTAACCACACTTTTTTTTAAAAAAAAACATCTCATTAAATCCAACGTGTAGTCCTAGTAAAAAAGAGAATAATATTCATTCTAAGAGATTCATGTTTAAGTAATTTTGTCTGCAAAATATGTATACCTTATCAAATGATTAAGAAAAAGTAGAACATGTATTACGTTGTAATCATATTAAGGCTATTAAAAAAAAGAAACACCTCGTTTGCCTCGACCCGCCAAGCCTCTATTTTTTCTAACGAAAAAAGCTGAATATAAAAAAAAATGTTTCGACATCCATCGGACGATCCAATTTTCTTTCATCCCTATTGGTGGTGGTAGGGGCCTTGGTTTTCCTAAAATGATAAAATTGTTCTTAAATTCCTTTAAAAATCATAAGATTACAAGTTAAAACATGGTAAAATCATATTTTATCCCTTAAAATGATAAAAATGTGATTTAATTCTTTCAAAAATTGTAAAATGATAAACAATACGGGGAAAATTGTATTTTCACTCCTATAAAAAATTATAATTCAATTTATTATCCCTACCTTAAGTGGCGAAACTATAATGGGTTAGTGGAGGCCATGACCCCCACAAAAATATAAAAAATTTAGAAAAAAAACTTTTTATGATAAAATTGCTCTTTGACCCTCTAAAAATATATAATTCATTGTTGGCTTCTTAATTTTAAATCTTTTTAAATATCTCTCAATAAATAATGTTAAATCTTGTCACTGCAATACTTGAAAATTTACATTTCCAAGTTCATGGACTTGGGTTCATAGTGAATAGTGCAAAGTTTGAAATTGATAAACAATATTACCGACCTAAGTCAAACATTGTTTCATAATCTCAAACTTAAAACAATCTTTTTCCTTGCAAGATAAACTACTTGTATTGACAGCCGATAACTGGTAAGAATATACTTTTTTTAAAAGAAAATATTTTATTTCGTATTTATCGCGATTGCGGATTAACGGAAGAAACTTGAAACCTTGAGAGCGACAGCCCCATGGCATCCATCGTTTTTCCTGGTCTTATGTTCAAAAAGCCAGGAAGCCCGGGTTTTCTGGTAGGATGGGGTTTGACAATTCTAATTGGACGGTGGTGTCTGTTCATTGACCATATAGGCACAAATCAATCAACCTCTACCCATTGCTAATTACCATTAACAATGTTAATGGACTAATTATTACTATGATACATTTTTGGGTTAATTACATCATATATCTTTAAATTATGATTCATATTTTAAATTATTCTCTCCGAACTTTAAAGTGTTGTGATTAAATCCTCAAAGTGTTAGTATTATATCGTTTGAGTTCTTCGGTTAGCTTAGATGTCAACTTGAGCATTAATTGTTAGCTCGGATTTAACGTGAATTATATATCTAAAATACATTGATCAAATTTTAGACATGTTAATATTTATTGCATAGATAATTTGGATTTAACATGTTAAAAGAATAGACCTTCTAGATTTTATTTAACATGTCATGTTTTTTTTTGAATAGTCTAAAGATGACCACAAGATAGTATTTGTTCATAAATATTCTTAACCATTTGACAATGCACACACCTTGTAGACAAAGCGATTTGAACCAGTTCTTCTATGATGAACATCATCTGTTTTTTTCATTGAGACTACTTGTTGGGTTCATTTAACATGTCATATTTAAGTTGTTCATGTAGCTACTATTTACATCATATTCGAGTAGGGTCAGGGATGAATGTAAGACTTTCCGTTAGGGGGTAAACTTAAAAAATTCTAGAGGGGTGAACTTATAAAATTTTCGGAAGCAAAGAGTAAATTTTTAATAGAAAATACATAAAATATTTTTAAAAAATTCTAAATCATATATGAATTTCAAATTTGCATGCAAGGGTCTTAGCCAATTATGTTATTGTCGCAATTACTTTTTCAGTTCCTTCAAAACTTTAGAAATTTAGTTTAATTCCTACTAGTCTAATAAAAAATTACATTTTGTCCCGTCTTAAGAATTTAAAATTTAATTCAATACATTTTAGCTTTGGCCTCCCCAATTTTTTTTAATTTTGTCTTGCCCCCTTCCCCCCCCAAAAAAAATCCTTTTTGCCCCTAGATTCGAGTTGCATTTGACGTACGAACTCATATTTAGATTGATGGAAAGATCTGATTGATACGATAATAATGTGTTGAGAACTCATATTGTTCCATCTTGTATGGGTTCGAATCCTGGTACGAGAATTTAAAACCTCTCCATTTAATTAAAATTTAAACGGTTTGGGGACGTCTATTGAAAAAACCCTTTTTTCTTTAATTCTTCCTCCTTTAATCTGAAGCGTCTTTGACCCAAAAACTTGTATGTTTTGTAAACCTTTTCTTAGCTAAACAGTTCTCTCAATTTCTTTGACTCTTTTGAGGCACGCGTATATATATATATATATATATATATATATATATATATATATATATATATATATATATATATTGCAGAAGTAGTATATGTTAGGTATAAAAGTTTTATCATAGTTTGACGACTGTATAGTTTTCAAAGAACAGATAAAGATTGTTTTGGAGAATTTATATATCAATCCATTGTATCTTTGATGATTGTTGAACAAATCAAGGAACCATCAGTGGGGAATTCAGAGGCTAAACCATACATCCTAAATTATCGTTCACATATGATACGAGAGACTGCCGCAAGATTTTATGTTACGAGTGCGAACTTTTATTCTTAGTAAAACTATATAAGAAGTTAAAATTTCATGGAGTGTGAGATTAAATTTTCAATATAAAATACAGAAAAGTAAAATACATGAGAATTCGAAATTCCCATGAGGTGTGACTGCTCTTCTAACGCTCTCTCGGTCCATCCCAGTACGATACCATGAATTCATATCATTGGATATTATTATAGTAAAGTAGCTAAGTTAATGTCAAATCCAGGAAAAATTCCACCGTTCATTCAGCTTCGAAGCCGGAATCCACAGGAGAAAAGGTTGACAAATGTTTCAGATATCCCATTGTTCCTTGAGTTTCAAACCATGGTTTGAAAAATTTTCTTCCAACTTCCCTATGAAGCGACTGATGGACATGCCTACTTTACTTACAACGTAGTTAGCTGCTAATTGTAAAAGTATAGGATCGAAATGCAATTTGCATTGTAATAATGACCTACACAGTAATTTTACCCTACTTTGGGTGTTGTACCTTTTTCTTAGTCACTCAATTAACATATTGTTACAAACATGTCACTCAATTAACATTTTATTACAAACAATTTACCTTTCTTTGGTATAATAACATTTTGTCTCAAAAATTATATATTCTATTAATTTTTTCCTAATTCGAAATAATTCAATAAATTTAATATTTTATATTTAAAAATCTCATCAATTAATCTTTTTTGTGATGTTTTCAGAGTAAACGAGCCCATCATATCAAATCAAAAGTTCAATAACTACATTCTGCCATAGAGAAACAACAAGTTATTGTTTAACTGTTATTATACTAGGAAAGTAACAAAAATAATATAACATTTCTGGAATAAGAACAAGCAATTTAGGAAAAAATAAAGACTAAAATGATAGAATTTTAAAATATTAAGAGTTGGATTTATTGAATTATTTTGAAGCATGATCAAATTAATAGACTGTATAAATTTTGGAGATTAAAAATATTATTATACCATCTCATTAGAAGAAAAGTGACATATCTGTTACAATATGTTAATTAAGTAATATATTTATAATAATTTTTTAATTGAATGACATATTTGTAAGCAGAGTGGCCTATTGATTACTAAATTCATAGTTAAGTGACCTTGGATGTAGTTTATCCTTCCTAAAATTGCAAAGAAACACGCGTATCTCGTGGGAGACGCTTAAACAAGTACTGAAATGGAAAAAAAAGTGGGGGGATTCATCATCAATCATCCGACCAAAACCATTAAACTAGTCCTAGGCAGAATATTACATACATACATAGGTTTCATGTCTTTAGCTAAGGATGGAATAAAGAAGACAGCTGCCACAGTAGCAAAAGAACAAGACCAGCCGCATGTTTCTCATCTCTTCGATTCCATGCATGCCTGTATTCATGGATCCCTAAAAAATTTAAATTCTCTTAAGATTTTTAAAAGTTCTAGTTTAAGCCTCTAATTTCTTTTATATTTTCATTAATAACTTAATTTCGCGCTCCTAAAATTTTATAATTTTGTACTCCTATATTTCTAATATAACTTTTTAATAGTCTACACCTCCTCACATAAAATCTTGCGTTCGCCCATATATGCATTAATTTATAAGCTTTTGAGTTAGGGTATCAAATTAAACAATGTGTCTCTGTGTCTCCACTAGAGTACTGCTTTCTCATTCATGGTTTCAGTACACGAAAGTATGTTGGTTTTTAACTCTACATTTGGATATAAATTAAGGAAGAAACAGGCTCCTTAGTCCAGATTCAATGTCACTAATCACTTGTCTTTCATCAAATACAAGCTCCACATTCGGAAAAATTATTATATGAACCCGGCTCACCACGTTATTCATGGTTCTATCCACTAAAATTTAACCATGTCATCT
Source organism: Hibiscus mutabilis (assembly GCA_019671005.1). Lineage (NCBI taxonomy): Eukaryota > Viridiplantae > Streptophyta > Magnoliopsida > Malvales > Malvaceae > Hibiscus > Hibiscus mutabilis. The sequence goes on from JAGYYJ010003114.1 coordinate 164,463, forward strand.
TTTTTTTCTATTTTATTTTTCCAAAAATAAATCTTCGCCTTTTTTGTCGTGTAAATAGGGAGTGAGTAGTTACTTAAAAATTAGTTATGAGTGAATTAGTAACATGGAAAAAGAGAAATGAGGTGGTTGAATTTTAATAAATGAGACCATAGATGACGTGGTAAACCGGGTCCTTATAATAATTTCTCCCACATTCGAGAAGGTCATGCATGCAACTTGCTTTTTTTCTTCCTTTTTGTCTACACTTTTTTTCTTTTAGTTTAGTGACTTAATTTGCTAAGTTACATAGTCAACAATTTCCAATAATTATTTCATATTTAATCACCTTTTAGAAATTAAGGAAGAAATTAAGATAGAAATGCAGGCAAACTGTGTGTACATTTGCAGTTTTACTACGGTATAATTCTGCTTCCACCCGGAATCAGGAATTAAGATTAGGGGACAAAATATAATTAATTATAAAAAATGAAAGACAAAATTTAAATGAATTAAAAATTGAGAGTCTAAATAAATAAAAATCTCATTAGATTTTTTAGTATAAAAAATGGGGGGCACACTTGTCGTAGCCATCCCATATATTATTCGTGTATAGGAGTATTTATGCTCAATGAGTATAAAAGAAAAACTAAATCCTTAAACCGAAAGATAATACACACTGAAACACGTTTAAACCCACGTCCTCCTAATTATTGTAACACGAGCTAGGACACAATCATTTAAACCCTGTTTTCATCTTCATAGCTTGAACTTTGCATTCAACTCTACAAAGATCCAAACATGAGTAGTGTTTAATTGTTGTTCAACACTCACTAATATTGATTGGCCACTTGAGACATTAGGTTGGTTAAAGGCCAGCATTGTTATTATTTTTATTATGTTACAATAAATTTATTAATTAATCCCACCCAAAGTTGCATTTGGGCCATATTTAAGCCTAATCAAACAACTTATCTATTTAATTACCATTATTTTATCAACCCCAACACACCAACAAAATGTGAATGCTGCAGCACATTGTGCATTTGTAGACAACCTTGTTTTATATTAATACCCAAATACTAAGGTGGCAGACCAAAGTTAATTAACTAAATAGAAACTTTAATAATAAAAGCATGCTTTAATATTCTTTAAGGCATAATAATGAGACATGAAAAAAGCTAGTGGTGCATGATTTTTCTTGTGATTTGTGGGAACTAATGAAGCAAAATTCATATTAAATCTAATGACTTCCACTTCCACAACATATATAGCAATGCCTCTAATGATTATGTTTTATGCATACTACTAATGAATATAACATGATTCCGCTGTATTTTAGTTCGGTTGATATATCTTAAAAGTCATGAATTTAAATATTTTCAAACGTAATTATTTTTAATTTAGAGATTTGAAGGACTATGAATAGTTTAGTTATTATATAAAATACAGATATAATATGAGAACCAATTGTGGAACTAAGCGAGGACTTGTGAGGGCCATGATCCTCACAAAAATTTGGAAAATTCTTTTTTAATCCTTTAAAATTTTCAAAATGATTCGAACGCAATTTAGAAACCTAATTCAATTTCATATATAAAAAGTTAACACCCTGAACCCGTTGAACCCAAAATCAAATTGATCTGAACGTAAAATATCATAACATGTTATGACTTGATTCGAATGACTGGAACTTAAAAGAACCTAAGCCTAAAATAATTTGAATTTGAGATGATCCTAAAATTTTTAAACCCGAATTTATTCGACCCAAATTAACACGATTTGACCAAAAACCAATTCGATCCGTCGAATTTACAGATCTACATCTAATCTTACAATAATCCTCCCAAAAGTTGAACAAAATTGTGCAACAGGCAGATGAAACAAATAAAGGCAAATTAATGAAGCTGAACTTTCCGTAAAAGGAAGAGTTGGATTGGAATTGAACCCAATGAATTAGGATTTTATAAATGGGCTTAATGGGTTAACCCTGCATTTTCCCGCTTTATAAGACTCTTCTTTGTACCTTGCCTACTCAATAATTAGTAAGTTTATAAATTGTTATTGGATTTCAAAAAGTCATAATCTATTGTAACAGTTATGTCATCATATCGTTAAATCGCAAACGGAAATCTAAAATATTTTAATAATGAAAATTTTATATATTTTAAAAAATTATAGCCAAATCACTCAAATAATCAATTGTAACAGTGCAATATAAAATTTAGTCATCTATGGTGGTCATTGAACCTTAAATTTCATCATAAGATTCACTAGATTAGTTTCCCGATAATCTCTCTCAAAAGCCACGACCTTCAAACTTCTTAAATCCCAATCTCTCATATTCATTATTTTCATAACAGTGAGTAGGTGTATAGATAAACAGGTAGTTAGTTGTTCGTTTGTTATTCAGTGTATATTCTGTTTTAAGCAAAGATTGCGAACTACCATAATTATATGATAGTTGGAAAACGACCCTTTTCGGTGCAGGGTCCCAGTACGACGGGACCTTTTATTATATCGTATCATGATTTATGTAAATGAATAGCATAGTGTCAAATGTAAACTGTTTGCCTGCTCTCCTTTGTAATTTTATCTTTCTATTAGTTATTTAGAAGAAAGAATTAACTTACCGGATGAAAATCGTCTGCACCAAAGTATGCTTTTTTAGGATTTAAAAAATTATGAGTATGGTGTATTTTTTAGGACGTGAAATTTAGGGTTAAGATTTAAAATTTATTTTTTTGTGTTTTTTAGTATGGAGCATAAAAAGAGGCATATTTAGGGCATAAGATTTTTGTTCCATTTTGCCTTAATGCTCCAATAATGTGGGCAAGTATGACAAATTTTACACTTTGTTTAATAATTAGGATGACTAAGATTACCAGTGAGAAATGTGAAGATTTTTATAGAAAAAATATTACCTATTCAACCATCCATTTATCGGAAAAAATCTTATGCCCTTTTCGATGTCTTTTTCTATGCCTCAATCTTAAAAAATTAAATTTTATGCTCTAACCCTTAATTTTAAATCTTAAACCATAAACTCTATAAAATACACCATACCCATAATTTCCTAAACCTTAAATTCTAAATTCTAAATCATAAACCATAAACTCTATAAAATACACCATACACATAATTTCTTAAACCCTAAACCTAATTTTTTAGTGTGGGAGCATAGGAAGGGACAGTGAATTTCTATTCACATTTACCCTTTTTCAATGATTGTTCAACGATCTAAAAATGTATAAAACAAAAAGAGTTTTGTATGGCTTAAGTAGATCTTAATCTTATATTATATATAATAGTAATTTTGTTGATACATAATGTGTAAAAAAAAATATATGTCTACATATTTGTTTTTTAAAAATTAAAATTTAAATCCCTAACTTTAAACAATAAACCCTAAAATCTAAATCTTAAAAATTAAATCTATAAAACATAAACTCTTACACGCTAAACTAAATCCTAACATCTAAAATCGAAAAGATTTATATAATCTCTAGACTAAACACAATGTGCAGTAAAGTTTCTCATAATATATATAAATACATATATGGGTTAGGATTCACTCACACAGCATAAAAGATTTTAAGTTTTACACGTTTTTTGGATCGTTGGATGAGAAAAGTAGATGGTTGAGATTAACTTCTTATTTTTTTATTTCCAACTGATAATCTTCATATATTTTATCGTTAATCTCAACTATCCGTTTCATCCATCCAACAATAAAAAAGTTTGTACGTCAAAAAAAAGTTTGTCGTGTTTTCGACGTTAAACATGTAAAGATGTGAGAAGCCTTTAAGTATGGCTCAACTCAATTATATGAGTCACAGCATGCATGAGATGAGTCATGATCCATGAAAAACATGGAACAAACTTTCATATTTGTCCACTCAACAAATTTATCTCTTTGCCTATCACCATAATATTTAAAGTCGAGTCAAATTAAATCTTTAAATAAAAGATAAATATTTCTGTCACTGTATTTTCATCCACCATAGATCTCATCGAGGAATATCGAGATCCTAGCCATCGACCGTGTCAAATCATTTAATCAATTCTCATTCATCCATCACGGACATCTTGGCAACAAGACTGGTTTTGAAGCAGTCCACGTGGTGTGTGCACTTCAATATATATGGCTAAAGTTTATATATATGCATGTATATAGCTGTCAAAGTTGTGCAAATTTTCTTTCATGTGAATCATAGAAAGTCACCAATGGCTTCCCTGTTTGCGAATTAAATAAAAGTACCTGTCAATCATTTTTATTATATATTTTTTAATCTAAAAAGGATTACACATAGTTCGAAACATTTGTAAATATTAAATGAACATGTCTCGAAACATATAATAACCATACTTATTCATGAACATGAATATGAATGAACTTGATATGTTTCATTCTAGTTCGGTTCGTCTGATAAATGAACTTTAAGATTTAATTCATATTCGTTCTTATAACTCAAGAAACAAATCGAACACTATGTTCATTCTTCAAAGTTTTGAGCATAAACTGGATGGACAATCCTTAAGACAAAAGATTAGTAACAAAACAAACGATGTTGATTAAGATATTGGCGAGCAACTGTGATCTGTCTCCTGTTTTTGTCTGCTGCTTAAGTTTCATACGATATTTGTCTTTGTGCATGCGATTTCATGGGACCAGATTCCAATTTCTCCACCCGTGACACTGATACTATAACCCGTGAGTTCCGATGTGACACGTGCCGCCTCCTCATCTTGCCATGCCACCATTTTCATTTCGTCACCTAGCTAGCTGCATGCGAAATTTTTGTGTGTTGGAACTACAAGTGATAGAAATCCTTTTTAATGTTAATGTCTCGAGTGATAAAAATTTAAATCTATTTTAGAGAATATGTCGACTTCAAATCTTACAAATGAGATAAAAACATTAAAAAGGAATTTATTTTGAAGTAAGATCTAATCCGACTCTAGCCAATGAATGCAACAAAAAGTGGTCTAACAGTGCCCCCTGAACTCACCAAAAAGAAATAACTCAGTCCTACGTGTCATATCTCTCAGCCACAAACTAGCCCCGTTTCTGAAACTGGCAGCAATAATAAGAAAATCAACATCATCTACTTTTACTTAAATTTTCTCTTTGCGTACCTATTATTATAATATTCAATCTAAATTAATTAATTAATAAATTAAATATTAACAATTATTAAAAACAAAGCTTTGATTTGTTTAACATCAAATTTACGGCACAATTTTATTTTGATTTTCGATCTTTTAACCAACTCATAACAGTTTTCAATTTTATTCTATTAGTTCATTTATTCATATTATCAATTTTTGATCCAATTCTAACAATCAGTGACGAATCTAAGTGCATCTTAGGATGAGCTCATGTCCATCATAATTTTTTTAAATTTTATATATTTAACTTTAATTTTTTAAATTTTTATAAATTAATCATTAAATTTTTTAATCTTTATGAGTTGTATTTATCTTAAAATTTTAAAATTTAATGTATAAATCCTCAAAAATATTTTTGAATTTATCACCACTAACAACCATGATTGAGTGGTTGGGATATGAGTTTCTTTTTGCTAAGTTTGATGTGGGAAAGGAGATATGGGAGCTATTGGGGAGGAGGGAGGTTTGAATTAGGGTTTGTGGACCACAGGATTTGAATGCACCCGTGAGTGGTTTAATTCTGTTGTCGCCCACCACCTACTACTGTATATGTTTTCTTACACAAAGAGCTAAACAACAACACATGGTCACGAGATTGGTTGCCTCGTACATGACATCAAATCACCAAATCCATGCAACTGCTGTTTCTTTGTTTTTTCTTCATTACACATTTGCTTGTCTCTACAGATTTCAAAAAAATACAAGTGTCTATGTCATGGTTCGATCCAATCCGTTGAGGTCGTGTCGTGAGAACATAAATATTTAAGAGACAAATATTAAGAGATTGGTATTTAAATAATGCAATTTCAATTTATACTGTAGTGATTAAGAGTGAGTATTCAATTTTTTTCGACTGGTAACTGATTAACTTGTTTGTCAATATCGACTTAATTAAACCAACATATCTTTAAGTAATTCGATTCGTTGGTTCAGTTAGTTGAGTGATTCCGCTGCCCCTTGAATAAGATTATGGATTTGAATTTTGTGGATGAAAGAAACAAAATAAGAACTTGTCCTCCCATTTAATTGTTTTATTCATCCGATTCTAAACTTAATTAGGGTTCAACATGACTATCAAATCCGAGTGAGGTTTACTAATAATTAGTTGGTCTGGTAGGATAAAATATTATATCTCTTAAGCAATGTCAGATGTTCAAATTCTGATGCTGTTAACATAGCAAATTAGATTTGAAGAGTCACCCTTACAATGAATTTCTAGAACTTCTACATATGGATTAATCAATTAAAAAGGTTCAATATTGATGGTTATACCGAAAATCAGACATAGTTTTGGACTAAAAAAACTGATCTTTGCCTCTTTTCATGGAGAACCAGCTGGTAAAATGAACAAACTAAAACCTTAAAAGAGTCGTGCTCTAGCTTTGGCACATGGTGGAGTTCACAAGCTTGATGACACAACTTCCTACAATAAAGAAAAATAAACAAACACAATGTCTGAACCACACATCACAACCCTAAGATCCTTCTGCCAAATCTGGCACACAAAGGCCAATCTCCACCAATGCTACATTCTCATGTCAAATTCAACCACAACTCAACACGTGTCAAACTATCACGCACCAACAGTTTCTTCCTGTGGAACTAGTGCTCCACTATAAATCATCACCACCCATCATCTCATCTCTTCAACTCCTCAAATTACTTGTAAAAAACTCAACATTTTGTTCTTAGCCTGCTTAATACATTTTGTCTTAGCTTATTGTGTAGCTCTAATGGACCTCAGTCGTCGGTTTTTACTCCGATGGATGGTGGTGGCAATGCTCGCCCTTTGTTCCGACAATGTGACTGCGAGATATCACTACCACAAGGGACAAAAAGTTAATGTGCCACCTGCCGAAGCACCTGCTCCTTCGGTTCCTTCAACACCTGCTGACCCTCCTCCTGCTAGCTCACCCTCGATTCCCTCTGACCCGTATCCGGACGATCCCGGCGATACGTCGGGCTGCATTTTCGATGTGACTTCGTACGGTGCAGCGGGCGCTGGTTCTTCAGATGACACTGCAGCATTCAAGGAAGCATGGAAAGCTGCTTGTGCTGTTGAATCAGCCACTCTTTTGGTTCCTTCGGATAAAGTTTTCATGATCACTTCCACCATCTTCTCAGGGCCTTGTAAACCTGGACTTGTGTTCCAAGTGAGCATTCTGGTTCTTTTTTTCACTTTTGTTGCATTTTAGTACATTACATTCGACGACTCGTTTTTAACAGCAATGTTAAACTGGCCCTTAGTTTATGTAATCGGATAATGATTAAGGTTAATTTGTGTGATTGGGAAGGTTGATGGAGTCCTAATGCCACCCGAGGGACCCGATTGCTGGCCCAAAGCAGATAGCCGCAAGCAATGGCTGGTGTTTTATAGACTTAATGATATGAAACTCACGGGGAATGGAACCGTTGAAGGAAATGGACACAAATGGTGGGAACTCCCTTGCAAACCTCACAGGGTACTTTACAAATATCATATTCCATATTTTTCATTTTTTCCAAGTTAAAAAAAAAATCATTTTGTTGCCCTAAATTCATGTGATGATGTGACCAGGGTCCAAATGGTTCAACTCTGCCAGGACCATGTGATAGCCCTGCTGTAAGTACGATTTTAACAATGTTCTGATATATAATTAAATATTGTGGGTGTATCAAATATTGATCGTATTTTTTATGTATTATACAGATGATAAGGTTCTTCATGAGCTCGAATTTAGTAGTGAGTGGCTTAAGGATCCAAAACAGCCCTCAGTTTCATATGAAATTCGATGGGTGCGAAGGGGTTTTGATAGAGAAGCTGTCGATATCAACACCTAAACTAAGCCCCAACACAGATGGGATACATATTGAGAACACTAAATCTGTTGGGATTTACAATTCTATGATCAGCAACGGTGGGGAAACATGTTTTATTATTGGATTACACTGTGTTTATGTCTGTAATAATGCAGAAAAACTGATGATTTTGGTCTAAACAGGCGATGACTGCATTTCGATTGGTACTGGATGCTCGAATGTAGACATCAATGGCGTCACCTGCGGTCCTAGTCATGGGATCAGGTATTGTTGCCTTCATTTTCGATACCGGATTCATGTGCACACCGTGTATGGTTGGTCTCATATGTCATTTTCAACACTAAATGAATACTAAGCCTAGTTCATTTATGCAGCATTGGGAGCCTTGGGGTGCATAATTCCCAAGCATGTGTTTCAAACATAACCGTACGCGACGTCATCATACGAGAATCCGACAACGGAGTGAGGATTAAGACATGGCAAGGGGGCACCGGTTCGGTCTCGGGCATATCGTTCGAGAACATCCAGATGGAGAATGTTCGGAACTGCATAATCGTCGACCAATACTACTGTCTGTCAAAGGCATGCCTGAACCAAACATCGGCTGTTCATGTCACGGACATCCAATACAGGAACATCAAGGGCACGTACGATGTTAGAACCCCTCCGATCCATTTCGCATGCAGCGACACGGTGGCCTGCACGAACATAACAATGGCGGAAGTCGAGCTTCTGCCGCAAGAAGGAGAATTGGTGGATGATCCATTTTGTTGGAATGCTTATGGAATTGAAGAGACAATAACTATACCTCCCATTGGTTGCTTACAAGAAGGCATACCCCAGACAATAACAGAGACATCTCAGTATAGTTGCTGAGATTGAAAAGACTAGATTTAATTCCCATATATATATATATATATTGATTACTATTACATACAAAATACTTTAGCCTTAGGTTTCATCCCTATTAGGGTTTATTTTCCCCTTATTGTGTGATGAGATGTACTACTATTAGTATAGTAGCAATGCCCAAATGGGTCTATATTTTGCTGGCCCTTGGGATAATAGAGTATGAAACCAAATAAAATTAAACGAGTAGCAATGAGTCGAGTGAACACATCACGAGTTATCGGTTTTTCTTTGATAAGCAATTGCATTTTTATTGGTAGTAGAGTATATTCTACACAAGTGATAGCCAAAAACCAGGAGCTTAAACAACAACAATAATAATAGTATGGGAAATGCATAGCAGGCTTCCGGCAACTGCATACTCATTTAGCGATTAAACTATTTATCTGCCTACACACACACACACATATATATTGTTTTTTTTTTCTTGTGGCAGCTTGGTCCATTACTTGCCAATTCATGTTATGTTCCTAACAACCTTTTCCTAAATTTGATGACTTTCCTTCATTGGTTTTGGGACTAAATGGCCCTCTTCCGAGATTCCCGGGACTTTGCTCCACTCTCAGTTGGCTTACTCTGGGGCTGTACACCTTTTCCGAAACAGTTCTCGTAAATTCTTTGGATGGAGTTGCGGTGGCGCTTGTTACCTTCAGGCTGCACACCTTTTACGAGGTGGTTCTCTTGAATTCTTTGGATGGAGTTGCGGTGGAGCTTGTTACCTTCGGGCTGCAAATGTGCCTCATCTCACCCCGGCTTCGTGTGATCATTCCGTCTAAAATCTCTCCATCATCAGCAAAGTAAGCTGTCCTAACCAGCTCTCCTCCTTCCTGCTGTAGGAAACCAAATACGAGCTCAATCTCGGACATTTTTTAACAGATACCTATAATCATTTGTTAAAGAGTTGCATCGACTTACGCTTATAAGGTTGGGTGGTACATCCGGTGACTCTTCATACTCAGCAGCATCGAGATCTTGAAGGTGCGCTCCTTTGAAAAACTTGGACAATACATATTGTCTTACAGGAACCAAGAGCATGATCATCAACGGGAAAAGAACCCCCGGCAATCGGAACCCAAGTAATCCCGAAACAAACCAGCAAGTATGTCGTCTGAAATATCGTAAACACTGCGATCGTCTTGAAAGGTACGGTTTCCACAAAAGTGGCATGGTACTCCTCTAGTACTCTGAAACAAATTATTAACTAAATAAGCATGCTAAATAAATGTGACCATAACAAGATGATGAAGCAAATAAATTTTTAAGAGGTTACTTGTATCTTCTACTCGGAGCTGTGAAGAGCAACAATATTCGCTCCCAAAACTGGTTTCCGGGCAAGCTCTCCATGGCCATAAATGCAAAGTAGCCCCAAAGCACCGAGGTCGGGATCTTTTTAATCAAAGGCATTGCTGCAACACATCCTCCCACCATTGTAGCTTGAAGCAAGTTACTGAGCCGCTGTTCTTTTACTTGGATGGGAAGCAGATCATCGATTTCTTTCTCGACATCAAATACCGTCTCATCAACCGGGGCATTAATATTTTCCATGTTTGAAGCCATTTGTATGGTTGATTCTTTCAGTTCCTTTAATCCCTATTCAGAGAAAGAAGTTAAGGCGTGGTCACCTGAGCATAGGCATTAAGATCTGTGGACTTCGATAGCAGATTTCAAGTGAATGAATGCAAGTCCATACCTGAGCAGAAGGCTCTTGGTAAACCAGAGGAGACTGCATCTGTTGGTAAGCTTCTTGCATTCTTTCGTACACCTGTCCTAAGCTTGCATTCTTGTGTATAAATTGCTGGGCCGTTCCTACTAGTCTGTTTCGGAGCAACTATGCAGAAAGGGAAAACAAAAATGAGGCCGAGCCTCTCGATGATACGAAAATGTTATCCGTAATCAGATATAAGTACCTGGTGCTTTAATGTAGCCAAGCTTTTAGTATGCATCGGAGACTGCGGAATGACACCGTTTGCAGGAGGGATGCCGATAAGACCGCATAATATGGTCTGCCATCCATTAATGCAAAACTCCATAAACCTAGCCGGAAACAAAGTGCATATCAAAATGAAGAAAAAATGGGACAGGAACTCCATCTACCAAGAATCCAAGAAGAAGTAAATCGTAATGAAAAGACGGTGGTTTCTTCAAATTAAATTCCTTTTGCTGAGCAAGTTGCGAAGCTACACTGTGGTCGAAATAGTATAGGACAGCGATCATTGTTGCCGGAATGAAAGCTCCAACTATATAGAGCACTGGAACCTTTAGCATGTCCTGTGAATTAACACCATTAATCATAATCCATCAATATGTCTTTCGAGAGAAAAAACTTGTCGAGTTAAACAGGACAACTCAGTTACCTTCATGACTGTCCAGTTTTCATATGCACCTGGGAACCATGGATTAGGACTAAAGAGGCGCCTCGGAATTCCCTTCGGGATACTTCCAGCTGGCATATACGAAACAGCCGTCCAGATCAGAACCATCAATGGCACGCCATAGTCTGCTACGAAGCCTCGCAACAATCCTTCGGGAGGATAAAGATGATCGAGTAGATTTTCAGTAAGCTGACACTTAATAGGCACAGGCTGTTCACTAGAAGCATGTAACCAATACTAACAAACACTCACCGCATCCGTATCTCCAAGATCGTGCTTTTCTGCTTCTTAAAGCCGTAAACAGAAGGCCAAATGACAAGACCAGAGCAAACATCCCATTTGCAAATCTCCACGAAGGCTGAAACTCGATCGACTTTGGATTTTGTCGTTCGGGCATGCAAAATTCATTGACAAGTCCCTAGCAGACCCAATTCGATATTTAATAGTTTGAAATCAGTTCAACAGACATATTTACGTGTTTTAAGGTGCAAGGATAGAATAACTCACCTTAATAGCTTGCTGCATGAAAAGCATCGCGATAAGAAGGCCGAACAGCTCCCCGGCAAGACGAGTAAACCTGTTGATAATGGAGCAAGCTCCTAAGATGGCTAGCAAGCTCCTCAATAATCGGTTGGGATTAAATTCTCTGTTTAACCTGAGATTCCATACAATCGATCAAATCCTTAATAATCAGTCGAGATTAAATTCTCTTTTTAGCTTGAGATTTTACCTCCCGACTTGAGGGTGTTGAGAGCATCTCTTTGATGAAACGTAGTGCACATGACTACCGAAACGAAAGTCAGGGACAGAGCGACATAGAATTCCCCTCCCAAAATTTTATGAATTAATTGTATTTTAGGCTCAAATAATTTTAAAGCCATTGCAATTACGCCATTGTCCCTTCTTTGCCCCTCCCAAGATTGCATGGATTGTTAACTTTTAGGACCTTGTAATATAAAATTAAACCTTAAAATCTCTCATTTTCTGGTTTAATTATTCTTTAAGACTTATTTGTTTCAAAATTAATCTGTCTGCCCCATTGTAGTTCAATCTTGGTTGTCCCTGGATACCATTCTAATTTACAACCACCAACAGTCCAACAGTGCACCAAACTACAAGGTTCAGTACCTTTCAATCCCCAATTATTATTGCTCTCACCAGATTAGGACTCTTTTTAGCAGAAGATTCAGTGAATGATCCTAAAGTTACCACCTCAGTCATCCTGCTTTGGGTTTATGGTGACTAGTCTTCAACATTTCAGGAGCCATCCTGAACTCTAATCTACCCAAACATTTGTGCTTTGTTGGATTCATTGCTTTCACCACGGGCTATTATGTTTCATCAGTCTAATGTCCGTCTAGCTCTTTTCTTGCTGCAATGGTTTTAGTAATCATAAACTTGGATGAAATACCTTGATACTGCTACCCCCTCCTCTCCATCACTACATGCAAGAATGACTCCACATAAACAAAACAACCATCCTCTATCCTACTAATTCCACCCACATCTTATCCACATATCCACACACTAGGAAGAAAATCTCGACATTCATCGATCTCTTGCTCTCACATGATTCTCGACCAAAAAACAGTGTAACTTGAAATCAAAACACCCTACACACTGCTAAGAGACAGGATAGCCATACAAACCCAGAAATCAGGTTTCCACTTCCCAGTGTAGATGGTTCAGGTGATATTCTACAGACTATGTTACCGCTCTTAGGTTGTGGTATTATAGACCTTAGGGTTTGGGTTAGAGAGGTATGTTTGTGAAGGTGGTAAAAAATAAAGTTTTTAAAGTTTGAAGGTTGAATTTAAAATTAACTTTTTTTATTAACGTGTCACGTCATCGGATTAATAGGGATTAACGGTTGAAACATAAGCGGCAAGAATATTTTTTTTTCAATTTAGATAACCAAAATATAATACGCCTAAATATAAGAGACCTCTGATAAAGTTTACCCTTAATTTTATTACAAACAAATCCCCTTTGCGATAAAGGTCCAATATAGGACGAAGATTGTTTCCTTTGTTTTCTCGCTCATTGTCAAATAAATATTCTTTAATCTCAAATAAAATAAATAAATAACGTAATAATAGAGAAGAATGGTCGATCCGCAGGGACTAAGGAGCTTCCGATATCCGGAGGTTTTGATTCTGACTGTTACGAGAAAATAAAGTAAATGGGGGGTTTAATTGAGTGAGCTAAAAATAAATATATAGTAAAAGCGAGAATGATGGAAGTAAAATTTCAAGATTTAAATCAATTTATTAAAATAGCCTTAGACCTCGCTTTTCTCATTTCTAATCGATCATTGAATAAGATTTTTACTCCGGATAAATGTCGGTTACAGTCTACAAGGCCCAACCCTTGTAACTTGTTTTGTTTTTCTCTCCGATAAACCGATAATTCAAAATCAATTTTTAAATTTCAATTTTTTGGCTAGACTAACTACGACTATGCCGTTAGAATAAAACGATTCTTTTAAATCTGAAAAAACCCAACGCGGACTATGTTGTCTCAATGAGAATCGAATCCGATCTCAATTTCCCTTAGCGAATCTGTCGCTAAGTGTTTTCATAGGAAGTCGAATATGCTATAAGCCGATCCTTCCTCCTAACTATAAATCGAAACAACATTCAAACCAACGAGCTCTTTTTGAAATGAAGGTGTTAAGATTTTTAAAGGAAAAGCTGGTTGCAAATCCTAGTTTGCAGAAAATTGAGAAATATATTCGAAGTTATAAAACGCTTTTCGATTTTCACGATCGGAATTGAGTTGTTGCTAAGCCCTCGGCTTGTTGAAAAATTAGCCGAGCATGATTATGGTAAAAATCATACTCGACATTTTAAAAAGAAATAAATAAAAACGTAAAGGAAAAGAGAATTTTATAAAATGTAGAAAACTAGAACAAACTAAGAATGAAATATGAGAGATATCTTTGTAGCTTACCCCAATAGGATATTTATAATATTTTAAAACCCTAAAAATAACATAGAGACGATAAAAAGATAAATTTTAAAAATATTTAAATTAAATACAAAAAAAATAGTTCTAAATTTAAATTTTAAATCCGTCGGATAAGCTATCTAAAACGCAGTTGATAAGCTATCAAAGAGCTGACGTCATCTTCTAAAAGCGCTGACGTGGAGTCCAGTCAAATTTTTAATGCTCGGATTTATGCCCACTAGTCCAGCCTTGACTCCAAAAAATAAAACTGTAGAATTTTACCCTTTTTAGCGCAGTTTCTAAAATTCAATGTCCTGTACAAAAAATAAAAGAAAATTTCCAAATTAACAACATAAATAGACAAACTAAAAGTAATTAATAACAAAATAATCACTCTTCACTCATCCTCGGTGACAGAACCCAAATTGGATGCCAGACAATGGCTCCACGATCCACTCGTAAAAACAGTAGTAAACAACATAAACATAGGGCCAAGAGCCATTTCATAATAACAATAATAATGCTTCCTGCAATTCAAATCACCATTTCCATTCCTTTTTTTCAAACTTATGGATCCCACATCGACCCAATCAGTCAAAAAGTTCACCAGACTTTTGCACGAAAGATCTCCGCCACTGTAGCCCCCTCGACCCCCTCGGTTTTCCTTTTCATACCATTACCAACACAACAAGCTCAGTTTCAACTGGTTCTTAACAGTTAACATTCTTCCTAGTTGTAAACAAAAATGCAGTTGTTTGTTGCATTAGCATTCATTTTCCAGTTCCAACCGGTCTTCAGTGTCGCCCCTTGCCGAACCCTATGTGGCAGCATTGCGATAAAGTACCCTTTCGGCGTCGACGACGGATGCGGCGCTCCGCAATACCGGCAGATGCTGAATTGCACCAACGACCTGTTCTGCGTAACACCTTCGGGGCGGTACAAGGTCCAGTCGATCGATTACGAGAAGAAAACGATGGTGGTATATGACCCTGCAATGTCGACTGCGCGCTACTTCAACCCCACCACGATTTCATCATGTCGGACACTCAATCGGTCATAATCCCTCCTACTTCCGATACTGTTTTCGCACTCCTGAACTGCTCGATCGACTCTCCGGTGCTCAACCACTACAAGAATCTCTGCTTCAACTTCGCGGGCCATTCGTGCGACGAGCTATACGGTGCGTGCAACGCTTTCAGGATTTTTCATTCGCTTACTAATAGTTCCCCGCCGTGTTGTTCTACGGGGTACGACACGGTGAAGTACATGAGCATGAACATATTGGAGTGCACACATTATATTAGTGTCATCAACAATAATAGTTTGAGCGGTATTGGACCGTTGGATTGGGTTTACGGGATTAAATTGTCGTACTCGGTGCCAGACACCGGATGCGAACGATGCACAAGGTCCGGCGGTACTTGTGGCTATGATACAGAGACCGGAGTCATGATGTGCCTCTGCTCTACTTCCGTAAATTCTACCAGAGAGTGTGGTAAGAAACTACCAACTAAAACCAAATGATTGTTTTAATCCTTTTATTTCTCCAAAATTTGTTAGAATTCGGTCCTCGTATTTTACGGAAACCAAAAATTTATTTCAGTTGTTGATAAACACATGAACCTGAACATCATATTAATTTTCCAGATTATTGGCTGTTTCTGGCTGCAGGTAGCATGGGAGATATAGGAGGGGTTCAAAAGCTTGGTTTATGGACAAATTTCCATGCATTTGCCTTTGTGTTGGGAGCATTTATTTACTTAATATTATAACCATACAAACAATGGATATGGTGCGGTTTATGTTTTCTTCTTCTTTCTTATGCTTTTGTTTAGACTGAGACCAACATTTGGAAAAATGCTCCAAAGGAGGCTAAACTCGTAGATCGGATTTATATTTGATGTACTGATAATAGTTATTGTTATTATTTAATTTTAGAGCAAATCAAAATCTACATAATCGTTTATATTTTCTAAGGTCACTTTATCATTAGATGACTACATCGATATAATGCGGAGTATATTGAAATTACGCTCATCGAATTTAACCTATGTTTGCTTATTATACAAACAAACTTAAAATATGTCGTATTAGAAGATGAAGAAAATATAATGTTATTAAATTTAAAAAGTTTATTTTTCTTAACGCCTCAAATTCAAGTTTTATTCATATAAATGTGTTTTAAATATGTTTCATGATATATTCGAGCTATCATTTAACCCCAGATATATAGCTAAGCTAATGGAAGGACTTGTATAGTACCATATTGATACTTTGAAGATCAACTTGAACAAAGATTAGGGACTAAATTAAAATTTGAGCCATAGTTTAGGAGTGTTTGTTGTATTTAAGCCAGAGACTTTTACTTTTTACCGCGTTTCTCTTTTGAGTCTAAAAACTCTCTGAAATCCGACCTAGCAAAAGTAAGAGCAAAAAAAAGCTTGAGACTTTTTAGACTCAGTGAGTTAAAGGCTAAATCGTACACCGGAACCGAAGGAAGACGAAGACGATAAGCATGGCTTCTCCTTCTTCTTCTTTTGGTAAGGCATCGAACTCTGAAGCCGCATCGAAATCAGCCGTTTCTTCCGTCGCTAGAGGAGGCGTGCAAGTCATAACCTTTACGGAGCTCGTCGATGAAGTGACCCTCCACTTTCAGATCATTCACCTCGCCAAGCAGGTGTTCCTATTTCCTCACTTATTCAGCACAAATCTATCAGAATTTGCAGTTTTATTGTTTAATTAATTGATAGATATACGTTTGGATCGGCTCTGACTCTGCTAAACTGGGGAATTTGTACGCCGCTGCTCCTACACGACCTGTTAGTTCCCTATTTCTCTTCAATGCATTACTTTGTTATCATTGATTATGGTATAGTTTTGGTATTGTTGCTAAAAAGATTGATGATTATGAATAGAATAATACGGTGAGCGTGACTTCAATTCTTGGAGGTGCTTCAGATAATACTGGTTCTGGAATTGCTCGGCGATTAGGTCAGTTTTCTTCAATTTTTGCCAACATTTTGAATAGTGATATTTGGCCTAATTATTGTTTTAGTCCTTCCACTATGCTAAAGTTTTGATATACTCTTATGAGTTGGGAAACTTTCATTTATGTTATTCAGTCACATAGGTCACACGAAAATCCAATCAAACATTTTCAACCAAGAGTAAATTTGCATGCAATATCTCTTTAACGGTAACAACGAACTATTTTATATATTCGAATCTATTAATAACATAAGTAAAACATCAAATTATGCCAAATCAAAGTACAAGGATTAAATCCTAAATTTCAATATAATAGATGGTCTAAAATTATAATTAGATCCCTCCCACCTCTATTTCTGGCTTGAACTAAAACCAAATTGATTTGTTTGCAGTGCTAAAGACTGGACTTAATATCATTGTGGCTTGCAATATCCCAAAGAATAATCCCATGCTCGAGGTTTGGTTTTACTCATTGATATCTGGATTCTAATTCATGTCGGGTCCTACACACCAAATTGTTCATTTCGATCGATTTGGTTGCTGATGTCCTCTAGTGACAGGAGTCAATGGGCATATATCCGAGATGATCATGTCCGTCTCAGCATTATCTTCTAGGATCATACGTTTTTCTGGTGTGGCTCAGCTTGTAATTGAACATTCATATCATTTTTTTCTTCCCAGGCAAATGCTGAAAAGAAGTTAATAGAGAAGCTAATTACCCTGGGCTACTCAAGGCCGAAATCCCGACCCCCAGGGCTAGAGTTGTCATCCTCGTAGTCACATTTGGTAAGCAATTAGATCGTGCAAGTTTACGGTGTAGCATCGGGTATGGAATCCATTTAACCAGGCAAACATAATGCCCTGGTTGTTAGCTGGTTGATTATAAGTTTGTCGTTGAGCTTAATGTTCAATGTTTATGGTTGATTACAAGTGCCCTTTCCTTTTTCTTTTGGTCATTACAAAGACAGATGGTCTAATTACAGTTTTGGTCCCTCTATTATGTTTGAATTTTGAATTTAATCGTGTACTTTAATTTTACATAATATGATTCCTCTGTTTTTATAAAGTAATCGGTCAGTCCAAATAACAAATATATATTCATTGAATGTGTAATGAAAAGTTTTTTTGAACAATTCCTACTTGGGAGGGGAAGGGGAAATTTACTCTTAATGGGTCTAGAACCCACAACCTAGGTGAGAGAAAGGTGTTAGCTAAGAGCTTTTAACCACTTGTTCTAGAGATTGTTGACAATGTGTAATGAAAAGTTAAATGTTCAATATTATTCAAATTACTTTTTATGAATTTGTTTAAAAATTCGAATATGTTTTTTATGCACAAAATATTCCAGTATTACTATTCAAAATTTTAAATTATATGTTGAATATTCAAATCTACAAATCTATATCCACTAAAATTTTGACGATTAAGGTTTGAATCCATTTAGAAGTAAACTTATTAGAAAAATACTTTAATACACAAGCTTGTGTAAATTTTAGTTTACACAAGCTTTTTAATTTTAGAGTTTAAGGATTTAGGTTGAGGTTTAGGGTTTAGGTTGTAGAGTATAGAATTTAGGATTTATGATTATAATTTAGAGTTTAGGGTTAGAAATTTAAGTTTTAGATTTTATACTTTAGATATGAATGGTTGTGTAAATTATTTTTACACAACTTGTGTATCAAAATATAACCCAACGTATTATATATTTTGTAATTCGAAGTCGAATTTAAATGGTTGATCAACATGTTAACTAACGTGTTGATTTAAGATTCATATCCAATCAAACCAAATAAAAGTAGTTTTTACTTTATTTTTAAATTATGTATCTAACATTGACTTAGGATTATGTATTAAAAAATCGAATCAAATCAGTTGAACTAAAAATCAATTAGTTCGACAATTAAACAATAAAATTAAAGAATCGGTCAAAAAAGTCATCGGTAACGTGTTCGAACTTTAACATTATAATAAAACAAAATTAGTTATAAATTCAAATTTTAATATTATAAATAAAATAAATTGAGTTGAGCTTCTACAATATTTAATCCTTAACCTACTATCGATGGTTATAACAAAACAATACTTTGGTTTGGTATTATTTTTTAATTTCTATGGTAAAAAAAAGGTTTTCATTTATTTTTATCATTAGTTTTGAAAATTTTACATTACATAAGATATAAATAAAATTTTAAGTTTAGTGTAGTTTATTATTATTAATCAAATCAAAACTACTGCATATATATATATATACAACTTTACTTATAGTTTTATTAATAGACTTAAATGAAAAATCAACTCTTAAATTATGTTTTTTTGTTTGGTTTTTACCCTTAAACTATTTTTTGGTTAAAATAAGTACTTAAACTATGTCGTTTTTAATTTTTTAGTCCTTAAACTATCAATTGGTCAAAAATCTTTATGATGTGTCAACATATTATTGGTCAAAATATTTGTTTTGACTTAGATAATTACCGGACTTAAAGTGACAAAAATAATAGCTTAGGGACTTATTTTGACCAAACAGTAGTTTAAGGGTTAAAAGCAAACAAAAGGTATAGTTTAGGGGATTTTTCATTGGGTAAAACTTTAATACACAGCCTGTGTAAAATTAATTTTACACAAGCTTGTGTATTTACACTATAAAAACTCAAATCCTAAATTCCTAATCCTAACCCTAAAAAACTAAACCCTAAACCTTAAACCTTATACACTAAATTCTAAACCCTAACCTTAAACTCTAAACCCTACAACCTAAACCCTTAGACTTTAAACCTTAAACTAAAACCCTAACCCCTAAAACTAAAAGGCATGTGTAAACTAAAGTTTACACGATCTGTGTATCAAAGTTTTTTTCTTTTTTCATTTAAGCCTTATTAATATAAAAAGATGCAAGCACATGGAAACAACAGCTTAGATTTTAGATTAGTACTTACACCAGAGAAAAAAAGAAAAAAAATAGTAAATCTGCACATGGCCATCCCACAGTCAAGCACCATGCTCCATAATTTTAAGCTTCAATTATTTTATTTTAAAAACTGGATTATATTTGATAGTAAAAGAATTACAAAGAAATCACACCTCAAATATTAGGAGTTCAGTGCAAAACAAAAAATGCAGTAAAATCTAAGGGGTAAAAGATGTTAAAATACCAAATCTAACACCTTCATAAGAAGCTTCTAAAATTAAATCCAAAGAACAATTACTTTGCCTTGAGTGCTCTTTATAGAAAGTAAAATTCTTCCGCTATTTATCCTTGGCGTATCGGCACAGCCACAAAAAGGGAATCATAACATGTATAGCTCGACCTCCTTCGTTGACAAAAAAATTTGATGATACTCATCACCTGAACTCTAAACTATCAAAAGATATACTGAAACTACCATAAAAACAAACAAAAGAACTGCCATAGAAGCAGACGAAAGAATTGTCATAGAAACAGACGATAAAACAGCCATAGAAGTAGATATGGTATAAACCTGGCAAAGTAAAATAACGAAAAAACAAGAAAAACATGAATTTAAAATTCATCAACAAAAATAAATCTTATTTATATACATAACCAGCAAAACGACCAACGGCCGCAGTCGACAAAGAAGAAATAGTACAAAGAAGAAGAACTATGAAACTTAAAAACTTTTTATAACCGCCTCAGAGCAAATGAGATAATTGTGTTCCTTTAAGCTTCAATTATTAAGCACACAGCCTTATCACAACTATTATTCAGACATATATTTGTATCCGACACTAGAATGTATGCATATACATAAACACACATATATAAAAGATCCGAGCGCTGCAACACAAGTTCATTAGAGTGAACACCCGTACAGCGGGTAAAAATTTATATCGAATCCATACTACAGACCCTGTACGGAAAATCTCATGACTGAACAATGCCATTTCTGGAAAACAAACTAATATTATCTACAATCTGCGATACGTAAATTAAATTTCCATATATATATATATATAAAGAATTCCCTCGCTTGCCTCGTCTCCCATACGCCATTCCAAGTCTAGGAGGGGTGGTGGTACATTCTGTTGTCCGACATTGAATCCGGATCGTCACTCCTATCAGCGTCTGAGTTTCTTGGTTCTGAGTTCGCCATCTGATTCCTTCTGCGCCTTCTATCCTAAAAATTTTAGCCACGGTTACAACCTTAAAATCGGACATTCTCCCTGGCAGACAATATAACTAAAAGAAAAGAAGTTGCTATTTTCTATCCTTTTAACATAGAATTTCAAGTAGTATACTTATGAACTGGTTGAAAGGTATCAGAATCGAACCTCACGAGGAATTGGATACTCCTCCGATTCAAGCATCCGAGCAACCTGACTCATCTTTGGTCTTTTATCAGCATCAGGATCGACACATCTCAAAGCAGTCAAAAGAGCCCGTTTAAGAGCACTGGTCGATGGTCTAGCCTCTATATTAGTGTCAACTACTTCCTCGGAGCGGCGTTGTTGAACCATCATCTTTAGCCACTCAACCATATTTACCTGAGAGTTTACCATAGGACAAAATTTACGTCAAATGAATCTCTATATCAAGCATAGTATGTCCAAAATTATTGGCAAAAGCATCAGAAATAACATTGTGTACCTCAGGCTGAGGACGACCGTAATCTACAGGGTATCTTCCAGTAATAGCTTCTAAGAGTACCACACCAAAGCTATAAACATCGCTCTTCTCATTCAGGAGGCCAGAGTTGGCATATTCTGGAGCAACATAACTGGAAAATTGTGCAACCAAAGAAAAAGAATTCGTTAATTAATGATTTCTTTTAGATTCTCTAAGGATACTAGCAAAAATTAAGGACAAGGCTCACCCAAAGGTACCCATAACTCTTGTCGTGACATAGCTTTTCCCATCGCCTAGCAATTTGGCCAGACCAAAATCAGATATCTTAGAATCATAATTTTCATCAATTAATATATTACTCGATTTTATGTCTCTATGCACAACTTTCGGTTCAATGGCTTCATGCAAATAAGCCAACCTGCAACACATAGTTTTCAAGTAACAACTATGAGATTAAACCGAAAGTAAGCGATAACAACCAAGATTTAGTTAATCGCATACTTACGCCTTGGCTGTGCCAAGAAGAATCTTTATACGAGCTTCCCAAGTAAGATATCCTTTGTGAGACATATCTCCACGAAGCCATTGCTCCAAATTGCCATTATTGACATATTCATAAACCAACATCCTGGAGTTATAGCCGAAAATTTATAAAGATTCAGTAAAGATTTCTTTCCTTTTTATACAACCCGGGTTATAAGAACGCTGATTTAACAATTTATTAATCTTTATAATAGGGACTACATGAAATGATAAGAGTACCTTTGAGTTCCCTCCATGCAGTACCCAAGAAGTCGAACTAGGTTTTTATGCCGCACATGGCCAATCGCTTCAACTTCCACTCTGAAATCCTTGTCAGCCTGCCCCCTAAAAGAACATAGAACAAGTATTAGCGAACCTCGGAAGCTATGGACAGCAAAATACGAACAAAAGGGCAAATCTTCTATGCAACATACGGATTGTTAAGGAGCTTTTTGACAGCTACAGCGGTC
Organism: Hibiscus mutabilis; assembly: GCA_019671005.1. Lineage (NCBI taxonomy): Eukaryota > Viridiplantae > Streptophyta > Magnoliopsida > Malvales > Malvaceae > Hibiscus > Hibiscus mutabilis. The sequence continues at coordinate 187,202 of JAGYYJ010003114.1, forward strand.
CCGTTGATCAGATTGCCCCTATAAACAACTCCGTATCCACCATCACCGATAATATTATCCTTTGAAAACCGGTTAGTAGCGAGCTGTAGGTCTCTAAGAGTGAACCAATGACCCCAGCCCACGTGTGAAAATTCAGGTAGGCCCGATAAAGGAGAAGGAGCAGTTAACATATGTGAAGAAGGCCTGAACGTGGAAACAGACGCCGTGCCTCTCTCTTCTTCCGGTTGAGATCGTCTAATGTCTTTCCCCACATGATTAAACGAACCGGACTGGCCACTGTCATCTCCATTCTCGGCATTAGACAAAACCTTCTCTGAATCCCTGTCACTGAATTTAGCATCATGTGTGTTCATTCCACCATTGTTCGCCGAAGCTTGATCAACTCGTATCTCCTTAATTTCCTCCGAAACATAAGGCGCTTGCCTTACGAGAAGCACATCATTTCCCGTTTTGGTTTTCTTTCGAAAGCTAAGCCATAAAGATATGCCAAGAATAACTAAAAACACCACTCCTAAGCAAATTACAATAAGTACCCACAACTGCAAACCAATGTATGTTTTTGACAGAGTTTTGTTCAGATCGGATGCCATTTCGCCAACACCGATATGCCTGAACAAACGATTAACGGAAACAAGTTAAAATCACAATCTACAATCATCTAATAACGAAGAAACGGCTACATATCTAGCCTTTATTCGAATAACAATTGATATTCCAATCAAATCTGATTTCTAATTACATAATATATAGCATATCGCATACTTCACACTAAACAAAAGCAGTGGGGAAGCAAGATCTTAAACCACAATCAAGTACCCAAAAACAACCTAAGATCTACACGTCCCATCACAAAACCCACATTCAGACATATCGGATATCATTTCTAACAATAAAAAAATACAAAATTCAGGCACCATTTGACTAGATCAATCAGGAAAAGTCAACTTTGAGCTTCAGATGGCATCAAAATACAGTGAAGAGCATGTAAATCAGAACAAACCTGGTTCAGGCTGTGTTGGTTAGAGACAAATAATGTAAAAGAAAAAAGCAAAATTTGAACTTTGGGTGTTTAAAACGAAAAAAAGGGCTAAACCCCAAAGGGAAGCACATCTACAAAGCTGGGGTGCAGCATTTTCCAGGACATTAAAAGAAAGGATTTTGTGTAGGGTTTCAATGCTTTGCTGGGTTTGTGAGAAATGGGTTCGGTTTTGGGGCATTGGGTAATGAGAAATTGGAGTCAGAGGTAGGTGATGAGGAAAGACATGTCCTTTTACAGTTAACAGTGCAAGTGGAAGCAGCTAAGGTTTATACAACTAATGTCGATTGGGAAGATTGCTTTGCTTTGCTTTGCTTTGTTTGCTTTGCTGGGTTTTTCTCCGTTTTTCTATATATAATGATTATTGGCAACAGTTTCAAAAATGGGAATTGAAAGTATTACAGAAATTGAAGGGTCAATTTTATTCTTTCTTTTATCTTCTTAAATTAATAGTTTCTTCTTCTTTTTAACAATTTGACTTAAAGAGTGGGTTGCTATGCTTTGAATTAAGATGTTACATCATTCGGGTTTGATGAGTCCAGTGATAAGAAGTTTGAGATTTTTTAATAAAGTCTAACATTTAAATTAAATTGAGTTATAAGTAGAAAAATAATACTAAAAAAGTTTCGTCTCTTATTTAAATGATTTAACATGATTCGATTTCTAATATAATCGAAACTTATATGACTATTTAACTTCAAATATATCTTTTATTAAATAGAGAGAAAAATACATTTTTTGACATATATCGGAATTTAAATTTATACAAGATAAGACAAATGAAATAATAGAGAAAGAATAGATTATGAGTAGAGATGAAGGTGGGAGAGAAAAGGTATTAAAGGTGAAACTAAAATTTAATTTAAAAATCTCATTGTTTGTGAACACAATGATGAGTACTAATAATAAAAGATAATGTATTTTACGTAAAGAATTTGATTTCGAATAATTTTATTTATTAGTGCAAGTAATTTTATCTAAAATAAATTTGGGCACAAATAAAAAAACCATTGTTTGCTGTAAGGTTGTGGTTGAATTAATTTGGAAGTTTGTTGCTTTTAGATTGTTGATTAATACATATGGTAAATAGGACAGCTGTTTGGGGATAAGCTTATATATAACTAATACTATGCAACTCTTATTCTACACCAAATAAAAATGTCGATTCAAAATACTCTATCTACATGTACACATAAGGTCTAAATACGGTTTTAGTCCCTTTACTATACAAAATTTGGGATTTAATCTCTCTATTTTAAATTGACATAAGTTTATCTTAAGCTTTTTATATTGGTGAAATTCTTCTATTAGTCCTTCTACTATGTATCAATTATAGACTTAATTCCTATGCTCTAATTTTGTCATTTTTAGTCCTTGTCAAATTTTGAAATTTCGTTTTGACACAAACAATACCCGTTAAATTTGTTGAGTCAAATATTGCTATTAGTTCAAATGTTATGCATAAATTATAAATTTAGTTTCAGTTATCCAATTTGATCGTTCAAGTCATTGTCAATTTGATCGTTTTTGACACAAACAATACCCGGTTAGAATCAGGACTAAAATTGACCAAATAAAACATACAAATTAAATCTACAACATATAAATAATACAAGGATTAATGATAAAACTTAACCTTTTATATTATTAATAGTGTGAATTGATAACACTCTTAATTCACTACTGCTAAAGTGATTATATGAAATTTCCACAAAACAGTAACCATGTGATCAAATATTAGTAAAGGAATTTCAACATCATCATCTTTAAGAGTAACAACTAATGGTGTTATTAATTTGGACCTACTAATAATATTGTAGAAGTAGACATACCAAACTATGTCAATTAGAGGAGTCAAATATACAAAGGACGTGGTACAATATACAAGAAGACAGGGATCGAGTATGTTTAAGCGTTCAACGTCTCTGGTTTATGAATGGGGAATGGTCTGGATAGTATAGGCATTGCACACTTACCGGCCGCCAGCAGACCAGGCAGTACTACCAGTAATCTTTGCAGGAACATTCCCCATCTTTGAAATGGTGAAACCGATTCCTGTCCCTAACAATGATTTCACGATCAAAAACCTTTGAGATAAGCTTCGTAGCATTGTGGCAATCTCTACAGACTCTAAGATTCTTTGTTATCCTGAAAGTTTCCCCTGATTTTGTCTTCAACAATCCAAAGGCAATGGCAAGCTTCTCACTGTGATAGTACAAAGGATTCTCCTTTTCCTCCTCCTCCTCGAACTCTTGTACTGCTCCCTCGGAAGGAACGTAACCGACAGCTCGAATACATTCGAGCATCTCGTCAACTTTCGTGTATATCTCTTTGCTCTCAGGATGGTTCCTTCCTCCTGCTATAAATTCGTTAACTTCACCTTGTAATTCAATGACGGAGAAGCCAGGAACCTTCTTCACTCCCCTCTCGTTCATCATTCTCCTCACATTAGCCACTTCTTCCCATCTGCCAGCGTTGGCGTACATATTAGCCAATAACACGTAGCGTCCACTGTTGTCTGGTTCGAGTTCGATTACTCTCTTGCCTACCTCCTCTCCCAATTTGATATTTCCATGGATCCTACATGCTCCGAAAAGAGCGCCTAGTACACCTACATCGGGGCTCATTGGCATCTCATCAATGAGCTTCTTGGCTTCATCTAGTAATTCAGCTCTTCCGAGCAAATCAACCATGCATCCATAATGCTCCATTCTGGGTTTGATTCCGTGAACTTCGGTCATGTACTGGAAGTAATAGCGACCCTCCTTGATCAACCCTGAATGAGAACATGCACCAAGGATATTCACAAAGGTGATGTTATCGGGACCGACCCCTTCCTTCTCCATTTCCTTGAAAATGGCAATGGCAGCTTCTCCCTTTCCATGCATAGCAAAGCCCCCTATCATGCAATTCCATGAAGAAATCCCTCTACACGTAAGACCTTTGAAAGTTTCGTAAGCTTTCTCCAAGCACCCGCATTTGCAGTACATATCAATAATGGTCGTAGCGAGTTTCGAGTCTAGTTCGATCCCTTTGTTTTCGATATATCCATGTATCCACTCGCCTTGCTCAAGAGCTCCTAAACCAGTACATGCCGACAACATACTAGCTGCAACATACTTATCCAGCACCACCTTCTCGGCCCTCATCCTATTAAACAAAGCAAAAGCCTCGTGAAAGCGGTTGCTCTGCGCATAAGCAGCAATCATGGCATTCCAAGAAACCGAATTCCTCACCGGCATCAGCTCGAAAATCTCGCAAGCAGCGTCAACGAGACCCAATTGGGCATACCCACTTATCAAAGTGGTCCAAGAAACAACATCTCTACTATTCCCAGGCATCTTGTCAAACACCTTCCTGGCATCATCCAAGGCCTTGAAATTCACATACATGTGAATCAAATTGTTCAGACAAAACCCATCATCGGCGAACCCGAACTTGAAAACGTGGGCATGGATTTGGGTCCCTTCTCGAACAGCACCATCAACCGAGCAAGCTCTTATGAGACAAGGGAAAGTGAAATTATTAGGAAAAACAGAGTCTTGCAACATTTGCAAGTAGAAAAGGAGGCAGTGGGCGGGTTGTTGGCGTTGCAAGTAACCTCTGATAAGTGTATTGTAGATGAAAGCATCCGGTTGAGGCAATGTATCGAACAGGTGGATGGCATAGTCGAAATCTCCATTGCTTTCAATGGCGCAGAACTTAATGAGACGACCCATGGCATCATTGTCGGAGGAAAGGCCGAGCTTGGTGAGTCGGGCATGGTGTTGCTTGAGTTGGGCCATGGAGGAGCATGTTTCGAGAGCTACGAGAGGTGAACAACGGGGCTTTGAGCTTGATGAGATAGCAGAGGTGAGTGAAGGGGACACAGGGTTCTGCAAAGAGCTCATATCTCATCAAAACGTTAAATTTTGTGATAAGATGGCATTTATGCAAGCATTGAAAAGCAGAACCTGCTTCACTCCGACTATATCTAATGTATAAAATAAAAACGTTAAATTTTATAATAAATCGTCAAACTGTGGCTCGGATCTAAAATTGGTACCATCTAATTGAATCTCAAAAATATAAAAATAATATTAATTAGATCTTTCCATAAAGAGTTAATTGCATCACACGTCCCTAAATTATGACCCTCATTTTAAATTAGTCCCTAAACTTTAAAATATTTCAATTTCATCCTCAAACTATGACTTTTATTCTAAATTGGTCCCCAAACTTTTGAGCATTCTAGTTTAATCCTCAAACTATAATTCTTATTCTAAATTGATCCTCAAACTTTTCAAATGTTCTAATTTCATCCTCAAATTATCGTTTATATCACATCATATTATTACATAATACACATAAGTGTTTCATGACAAATAACAATTTTTGTAACGGTTTTATTAACAAAAGATATGATTAGCATATATTGATAATTTGTAGATGAAATTAAAACGTTCAAAAAGTTTGAGTACTAATTTAGAATGAGAGTCGAAGTTTAAGGATGAAACTGGAATGCTCAAAAGTTTGGAGACCAATTTAGAATGAAGGTCATAATTTGATGATGAAATTGGAATGCTTTAAAGTTTAAGGACCAATCTAAAATGAGTGTCATAGTTTAAGGACGTGTAGTACAATTAACTCTTTCATCAATCAAGCCATTAGTTTGGACATAAATTATCGTCTCAAATATTACGTACGTATTGCAAATTTTTTTTATAGTTTATGTCCATTTTATTATCCATATTCTAAATTTGTAATTTTCTCTTTTAACAATATTATTTCAAAAGCTCGAATCTAAATTCTCTCGTTGAGAGTACAATATACCATGCCGTTATACCCAACACTCGATTAACATTAAAGTGATATAACATTAATTTGTTATACAAAATCAATTGTTTTAAAATTTTAATCATAATACATATTTCAAGAGATAGGATGTTCCTACATCATATAAATTTTTTAAATTTTATACTCTTTTTGGACCGTTGAACGAGAGTATAAATTGATGGTTGGGATTAATAATAGAATATAAAAAAATTAGAACTTGTTCCATCATCCCAAAAAGCAAGATCAGTGTTTGGTGTTTGTTTTGCCCCAGTATCCTTTCTTTTGGGGATAAATTAGAACTTGTTCCATCATCCCAAGAATAAAGAAACCGGACATAGAGGTAGAAAAAAATGAGAACAAATAGTGCTCTAACTGAAACAAACAACAAAGATGTGGAGTATAATTTAAAATCCCAACTTCCACAGAATCTCATGTTAAATGATGTCACTGCAACTACAAGTAGTTCACTTCTTAATAAACACTCAAAGAATTAACAGCTGAAATAAAGGACAAGCTAGTTATATGTCACATAAAATTATATATTATTTATTTAGTTTTACTGACGTATTCTATCACCCATTTACCCCTAAGCAGATTACCAACTGGAGCCTAGGGTAGCAGAGCTCTTAACCAAGCAGTGTTTACTCGTAATAGGAAATATATGTTCAGATTCGTGTAGAACAGTGCTGACTATAACCAGGAATAGGTGTGTTAATAGATAAGATTGTCAAGTGCAACATCCACTGAGGACCATTAATACAGTTACCAGTATACCACAACACAAAACAGTCTAATTCTCAAAGTTTATCTAAAAGTGCCATAGATGATGAAGATAGACATAAAAGGCGTAAAAGTTGATCAAATAGGGCGTTGGTAAAGGCACAAAGAGTAGGCACCTACTTACAGTGTCCTACATCTACACTAGAGTTCTTTGCAAGTCTTCTTGTTGTGGCCAAGGCCCTTGCATTTGCTACACTGGAGCTGCCGTTTAATAAGGTCTATAGATTCGTGCTTCTTCTTTGGCTGACCTGGTGGACGTTTAGTTGGAGGAGTTACAGTAACAGCTACATCAAGTGATTCATCCTCAATTGGTCTGTCTATATTTGGAACAGGGTGAATGGATTCCGCATAAGTTAAGCGGAAACTCTCAGTTGTGAAGTATCTAGAACAAAAGTCATAAGAACTTCTACCAATGCATTCAAAGACGGCAATAGCATAACAGCATGGCAAACCAGTAAGTTGCCAGCCCTTACAGCTGCAGTCCCAATGATCTATATTAACAACTTCAACAAACGTCCCCTCAGCACATTCCCCACGAACTTCAAATACGCTACCACGTGTGAGTAACACTTGAAGTGACCGTGCCATCGCAGTTTCCTTCTGCAACTTTTCCTCGTTACTTGGAGTTAACTTTGTCATCCACTGACTGGAATCCACACGACGTTTGTAGATCGTATCCATCATCTTACCCCGTAATACATCAATCATGTGTGTTATAGGAAACTCATGTGCTTCTGATACCCAACTATAGAACTCCTGCCCAAAGCTTGAGATCAGGTGGTTATACCTTGCTCCTCCGAAAAAGGCATTTGCCCAGTGCTCTGGTTCACTTTGAATGACCCAGTCATAAGCTTCAGGAGAAATGCATTTTATACTTTCAGCGGCCCGCTGGAATCCTTCAAGTCGTGATGCACAAGCAGCAGTGTAAAAGTCATTGATCATAAACCGTCTTTCTCGTTTGCTATCGCATCCTCGGCTTGACGGCTTTCTCGTTTGCTATCGCACCGTGGCTCGACCTTGGCTTGACTACTTTGGCACTCGTAGTCGCACCCTGGATTTCCCTTGGCTTATTGACACTCGCAATTGCGCCAAGTCGCACTACTTCTCCTTCTGGCTCATCTTCTCTCTTGATGAGTGCAGCAAGGCGATTCTTCTCAGGACAGCTCCTCATCACATGTGGGCCATCGCAGAAGTAGCACTTCATCTTCCGACTCGCCTTCTTCTTTGGCACGGACTTAGCCTCGCCATTCCCACAATCACTCGTCGTGGGCTTGGATGTCTCGGCACTGACTACCTTGTCTCCCGCAGGCTCGGTCAGCAACTCGGCCGCATCTTTGGCCTCCCGAATTTGGGCACCTCCTTGCTCCAATGCAAGCTTCGCCCCAGGCCTAAGTCCCTCGAAGATGGTGGTAAGCGCACCCCATTCACTCATTGCACTCTTGCAACTGAGTAGCTCTTCCTTGAGCTCATTCACCTCGATCTGCAAAGCCTTCACCTCGGCTTCGCAAGCATTACTCTGTCGAACATTCATCACCTCGCTGAGTACTCGTCGCGTCTCGTCCTTAAACCGGCCCTCCATGGACTCCACTTGGTTAA